>LZPO01008775.1:0-11289 GCA_001675575.1 Neotoma lepida | reverse complement strand
CTCTCTGACAATTACCTGGAAGCCCGTTTTTTCCTTGTGTAACATGCATCCTGAGCATTCCTCAAGCCATGATCTGCAGGCAAAGAGGGACTTGGACTGTCCTGTTGCTCAGTCCTGTACACAGGGTAGTGCTCAGTATGATCACAGTTCCACACATGAGAGCAATGAGAAAGCACATTCTTCACTCCCATGTATTAGACATGCATCTGCTCCCATCTCACAGGCACCCGGCTTAATACCCAGAGCAGCTGCCTTTAGCNAGCCGCTCTTTTCTAGGGTTTCCTCTGTGTTATCCATTTCAGTGAATGAGACGCCACTTCAGCCACCAACCCTGACTTTCTAGCACTACTCATCCTATCCAGTCCCATCTCAGCACTGAGAGATGGAGAGAGTGAGGAAGAAGATGGGAAGGTTCATTTGAATTCAAAATATGCCTAGATTTATCAGCAGGGTTAGGCAGAAACAGAAAAACCCATCAGTAGCTGGGTTCTCTAGAAGGGCCTAAAAGAAACACATTGGCAAGTCATGAGTGGGGATGAAGAGAACCTGGAAATACTACCAGTCCCTCTAGAGCAGTGGTTCTCAATCTGTGGGTCATGACCCTTTCAGGGGCCACCTAAGACCATCAGAAAACTCAGATATTTACATTACTATTCATAACAGTAGCAAAATTATAGTTATGAAGTAGCAATGAAAATTTTATAGTTGGGGGTCATCACAACATGAGGAACTGTATTAAAGGGTCTCAGAATTAGGAAGGTTGAGAACCACTGCTCTAGAGTTTAGGCTTCAACTAACTAGAAATTTGGAATTCTAAAAACAATTAGATAGTTTAAATTTTCTATTTTTTTTAAACCTGGAGCTGTACAGCTACCAGGAGAGTAAGAACACACACACACACACACACACACACACACACACACACACACACACCAAAAATAAAATGTTGTTCCCTAACAGCACCCTCAGGGATCATGACCAAAGCATTTCCTACAGCTACCAGCTGAGCTGGTGCTCAGCTCTGTGTGCTTTTCTTCCACTTGGTAGGCTGAAGTGTTCTGTGTGTTTGAGCTAAAATTAACGTAAGGGGAAGGAAACATCACAACATGATCTGCCCTTTCTTGCCTAGAACCACAATAACAGCTCGTAACCACTGAGCCCTTCAAAGGCATCGAAATAACTGCTTTCTCTGCATCATTTCACTGAATCCTCATAACCACATGAATTCTTATTGTTATTGCTGGCATTTACAGGTGAGGAAACTAAACTTTGGGCATGGTCCAAAGGTCATGTGGCTGCCAGAGGGAGAAGCAGGGGTTTCCAGGAGCAATGCTTCTTCAGTGGCTTGTGCACAGTAGCTGCTAGAGTGCATGTTGTCTGCACAACCATTTCCCAATCTCTTTCTCTTTTAATTCAAATGTTGACAATTCTTAATGGTTGTGCTCAGGTAAGACTTCCTTCATAACACCAGAATTGACTTTCTTGCCTTTGCCCCTATACCAAGCCACGTGAACCAGTAGAACATCATATGTACTACTATCTTTATTAAAATTAGTTATTAGTAGGGTCCACGTGGAAGCAGTGAAGAATTCAAATGCAGGTCCATCACCTATTCACAGGGTGACCATTATTTATGAGCTGTCCTAGGCCTCTGCCTCTGCAGTTCTTAAGCCTGCATGACAACGCTGGGCTTGCAAAAGATTGCTGTACAGACTCAAGTGAACACTCCCAACACAGTGGCTCTTCCTTGCCCACGACTGAATGNGCCATAACAAGATGGCCATGTTACATCCATATCATCTATCCCATGTTCTCTCGCCTTAAATTCATGGCCGTTTCTTGTCTCTAGAACTGGCCACAGGCCCTGCCACCTGTTCAGTCCTTGCTGTCCATGAATCGTTACAAGATGCAGATGTGGAAGGGATGGAACCACATCCATGTGCATGCTATTCCAATCACTGCTTCCCCAGCTAGTCACTCAAGTCTCACAGTTGCCCAGCTCCTATGTTTATATCATACTGGCCTTCACATACTTCCTCTAATGTCAAATTATGGAGAAGTTCACAAGGAAAAGGTAAAGGAATTGTTTGCAAATGCCTNTACCCTTACCCTTTAGAGCTGTCGTTAACATTTTATTACATTTTCTTAACTATATATCACTCCATCCTCCTATTTCTTCTCCAGTTAATCTTATTTGTGACATGTGACTGAGCTGCAGTTGTCTGATTACTTTCCCCTTATTGCTTCAGGATGCATATTACTGACCAGAAAGAAGTATAATTTTTTACAATAATTTTTATAAAACTTAGCATATAATGGTATTAAAAAATTTCATTATCTGATGAAATTTGGCCCAAATCTCTGACAAAGAATAATACCTTAGAGAATCCTTCCTTGTCCATCCCCAACCCACTTGGCCACAGCTACTATTTTGTTCCATCCTCTGCTACAAATTCTAAAGCTTCATAAAAATTAACTGATTTAAAACAACTAAATAAATTTAATTTTAAGTCACATCTCCAAGAATAAATAAAAATGATTCTCATATACCCAGAGAGGAACATATCCATTAATATGCGTAAACAAAAACTAACACAGCCAAAGCTAAGCCTCTATTTACCTCTCAAAAGCATCCTTCAGCCTGCTGTCCTAGGCCATGGTGTTCATGTTTACCAGGAAGTCCTGGGGCCTCCAAGNCCTGTTCAGGTTCACAGGATCAAAACCATTGCCATCATAATCCTAAAATATCTCTTGCCCCTTCCATCTTTAGAGTAACGGAGGCTATATGAGGTGAACTCAAGTTGAGCTGAAGGAGGACAGACATTGCTTCCATCCAGCTGCCGTCTATGGGGTAGGATAGTAAAAACAACTGGCAAAATTGTAGATACACTGCTCTTCTCACTTCGATTTTTGGATTGGAAAAAATATAGGTGATTTCAATAAAATACATTGTTTATTCAATAAGATGAAAACATTGCTTATGTAATGTGCATATTATTTTTAAAGCAACTTTAAATAGATAGCTTTAAATTAGATAGCTAAATCTAATATTTAAATTATTCTTTCATTTAAAACCAAACCACATGTTATACATATTTGGATTAAAATGAAGCACTGGTTAGAAGTTACAAAGCTAGAANAAAAAAAAGAAAGAAAGAAAGAAAGAAACAAATCAAGCCACAAGTCTAATTCATGTAACTCAGCAGGGAGGAGGATGGATGAATGTGTGGGAAAAGATGGACGTGAATGTGTATTGATTTAAACACACATGTAAACAGTGCCAGCTGTGGGGGAAAGGTCATTCACATTTATCTTCTTCTCAAGACAGACTTCGCCAGTTCATGTTTTACCTGCTAACTCTGAAGTCCTAAAATCAAAACTCTCCTGTATTTTTGTGCTATCCCAGCTCTTTATTTACCCTGCTGTCAGGAAAAGGCTTCACATTTGTGCGTGCCAAAGCTGCATACCGCCCAACTGGGCCTGGGTGCCACAGCTGCTCTTCAGCTTTCTTTTGTAAGCTTTAGCATTTGTTGTTCAAACAGTCGAAGCTGTGTTTCTCACTTCACTCCTTTAAACCTTTGTCCAAAAATGCAAGGTCAGGAGACAGCATTTAAAGGCACCATTCCACAGTCGTTTTGGCTGCCTTGATGATAATAGTTTCAGTCTACACAACNGGGAGATGGTCACCTGGGCAACTTAGATAAGGTGAAAAATGTCACAAGAGCTAGGAGCCATCTCTTCCACCAGATCCCAAGGTCTCCAGATATTCTTTACCTGAAATAAGANAGATGAGAACCAGCTTTTAAAAATACAACTGGAATCTTTCCATTAATCTGGCAGGAGGGATTTCTGTGGGCTTGTTCCCTAGTCAAGGAGGAAAGAAAATCAGCAAGCTTCATTTGCAACTACAGGGGTCGCCTTAGCTGCCGTCACTGAGACATTACCTGAAGGAAGGGAAGTTTATTAGGATCTGTTTCAGAACTTTCAGGTCCTGGTCCTTTAGTCCAGTGGCCTTTGGGCCCATCTGAGAGGCAAGTGCACAGCAGAACAAAATTGCTCACTTCATGGAGGTAAAGAGGGTGGAGAATGAGAGAAGTAAAGGGGAGAGCAGGNNTCCCAATATCCCCTTCAAAGACATAACCTGGTGGCTTTCCTTCCTTCCACTAGGCTCTCTTAAAGGAAACAAGTATATATAGTACATGGATGGGCCCTAAAGGACCATGTAAGATCCCAACTATGTTATTTAATTTTCTGTTGTTGAGATAACATGCCATGACCAAAAGGAACTTATACAAGGAAGAATTATTTTGGCTTAGTGTTCTAGAGGGAAGGTCCATAAAGGTAATGGAGGCATGGCAGCAGATCACATTTCCATCCACCTGCAGCAAGCAGAGATGAATAAACCAGAAGGAATTTCTCATTCAAACCACTACAGCAATCTACCAAATTCAGTTGAGAGACAAATGCAATGTAGGCTTCTAGGAGCGTCTTCTTGGCAGCCCAAGCCAAGAATATCTNAGGCGCAATCCTAATTAGTCTTAACAATAAAAACCTGGAGTCAGATATCAGGGTAAAAGCTAAAAGATCAGAGAAGCAGAGCAGCAGCCACTTGAGACTTCTTACCTCTAAGAAATCTCAGACCGAATGGGGTGCCCAAGATCCTGTCTCTACGAATCCTCAGACTGAATGGGGTGGCAAGATCCTGTCTCCACCCACCTTATAGTCCCATTTCTACCTCCCAAGTGCTGGGATTAAAGGCATGAGATACTAAGTGCTGGGATTAAAAGATGTATGCCACCACTGCCTGGCCTCTATGGTTAACCANTGGCTAGCTCCACCCTCTGATCTCCAAGCAAGCTTTGTCAGAAAACAAACAAAATATCATACAAAAAATGTCTNTGATGGAGTGATCAGAAGAGGAAACTTGGGGCCTGTTTAGTTAGCATGCTACTGGAGACCACTTCCCTATCATTCTCCTTTCCCTCTACCCNCATCACTCCTAAGAAAATAAAGTAACAATGAAAAAAACTTATACACATGTAAGCCCCTCCCCCAAGGACCTCTAACTCCCAGATTCCACCAACAGAATACTCTAACTGCCCTAACTGCTGGACCCTGTCCCCACCCTACAGAGTAAAAAGCCCAATCTCTGGACAGGAAATCCAACCAATCTCCACCCTGAAAAGTTCCACCCACTTCCCAAAAAACTCTATATAAGCCTTGTATCCTGTTCAGTTTGCTGCTGTTTCTCACCTGAGCAGAGGCAGCCACCCTCCTGGTTCTTTCCCTTCAGAGCTGTAACACCTACAGGTACAGCCTGGCTTCTGATGGCCAGGATACCTTTCCCTTTAGAGCTGTACCACTTACATTTTGACACCTTTCTCTTCCAAGCTGTAGGTATAGCCTGGCTTCCGATGGCCAGGATACTTTTCCCTCCAGAGCTGTAACACATATAACACCCAAAGTCAATCATAAGCTGGTAGATCATAGAAAGAACTCNGTGGTGGTCAGGCCAAGAAAAACCTCAGGGAACAGAAATTTTAGGACATATTTAAGCCACATACTTAGGATTACACCATGAAAGATACANTTCTCCTGATACAAACTTTTGAGCAAAATGCATTAGCCCTAGATACTTAAGGCCCTAAAAGTATCATGTGACCTGTGCCCAAGCTGGTGCTCAAAGCATGCGTGGATGAATGCTGCAGGCAAAAAGAACAAATGCAGGGGCAGNGCCTTCAGTGTATGCATGACTTAGGAACCTACAAGAGATGTTTTCCTCATCNTAGGTAGCCCTCAAAGTTAGAAGCTACCTGCATGCTCCCTGTGCTGACGGTGACTTCATCTCTCTAAGACTTCATCTCTCCCTCTCCTCATTCTTGCCATTTCCTGGCTCATAATCCCCATGAGACAACCGGAGCAGATTCATTCAATCAGTCCCACAGGTAAGTTTCCCACAGGGGCAGTCAAGCAAATCAGAGGACTTGAAGTTAAAATTGCCTCCTGCATGTTTCAGTGTAGGAGTCACTGTAGAGACGGAAGGTTGCTCAAGCCAAGTTCAGCCATGTCAATCACCAAACTCTTCTTCATTCGCAGTGTCACTATGAGAGCAGATTGAATGAGCTCAACAGAGAGGTGGGAAAGCTGAGGGGGTAGGCTGCTTTATAAGCCTTACGATTGAAGTCAGTGGTGCTAAAGGGGCAGAGGGACTTTAACAGGGAAAGGCTTTTTACTAATTTAGGGGTCTAGACAAACACCATTTCACTTTGAACTAAACTGTTCCATTAACACAGATTCATATCTGGTATGCCATTTGATCCTCAAGGCTCTGCTCTTTTCTTGGTCTTATACTGACCAGATTCTCCTGTACCAAGAAATTACGAGGCTAAAGGGGAAAACAACCTATGTTATCAGTGGGATTGTCGACGCCGATGGAATTTACAAGTTCCTGCCCCATGCCTTGCCTATGAAAGCCAGGCTGGTTCTGAAGTCTCCAGGTCAATTGTGTTCTGCTCTGGTCTTGTCTCTCACCCATCAGTAACAGTTTCAGTGGAGAAGGGCACTCGCTCAGAGGATTAATTTGGCTATTTGCCATATTTTAAAGGCATGCTTCTCTCTTCCTTGGCTCACACTGGCATCATCTCCTGATTATTTTTTTCCTTTAAATAGTGGGTCTCAGCTTCAGTGATGTTGATTTCATTGGTCTGGGTGATGTTTTGGGCACAGAGTTTTTAAACCTCTCCAGGTGGTTCTAATATGCAGCCAAACTTAAGATCCACAGCTGAAGGCAATGGTTCTCCAATTTAGCACATCTCCAAAGCACCTAGCAGGCTTGATTACAGAGCCCCACTCCCAGAGAGCAGGTGCAGAAGAGACCCCCCCAGTTCTAACTACATCCCCTGCAATGCCAATCCTCCTGGCCCAATTACAATTGCAAAGCACACTGGCTTAAACACTTTTCCCTAAGGTGATTTTCATTACATTGATCTGGTGGCAAGATGTGCTCTGAAAAGCTAATATCCAATTGTGTAACATCCAGTGAAGTCAGAAAGAGCCTTCCTACACCTTAGATTTCAGGGGAGTTCTTGGGTTCTGAATCTGTTCTAATATAAACCAGGTGAATGGACCAGACTGTGCCTATGAATAATGGGCAAACAGAACAGGTACTGCCACCCCACCCCCNCTGTGCTTTCTGCCCCTGTTCCCTCCTTTAAATGGCCTTCTAATGCACCAGGTGCAAGAGTCACTCTTGGTTGAGTAGGAGAGGTTAAGTGCGATGGAACATGCCGAGAACCTCAGCACTCAGGAGGCTGAGACAGAGGGAACGTAAGATTGAGACCAGCCTGGGCTACACAATGACTTTAAAAGAGCCTATGCTACATAGACTCTTTCTCCAAAGAAAAGAAAAGCTGAACATGGGAGGGAGAAAAGAGGNAGCCAGTGATGTTGTATATATTCACAAATGAGATCTGAAAACTCCAGCCCCTAGTCCTAGTTGCTTTCTGATGCTGTGATAAACACCATGACCATGAACATCTTGGGGAGGAAAGGGATTATTTCTTATTGCATCTTATGGTCCATCATGGAGGGGAGTTGAAGCAGGAACTTGGAAGCAGAGCTGAAGAAGAGGCCATAGAGGAATGCAGCCTATCAGCTTGCTCACCTCGCTTTTTATATAGTCTGGAACCACCTGCCTAGGGTGGCACCACCCACGATGGGCAGAGCCATCTCATATCAANTATTAATCATGAAAATAAGTCCACAGGCTCACCTAGAGGCCAATCTGATGGAGGCATTTTCTCAATTGAGGTTTCTTCTTCCCAGATACTTCTAGTTTATTTCAGGTTGAAAAAAAAAATTAATCAGCATAGTCAACGTCCACCNACCTCAAAAAATCCAAGTGAACTGATACTTATTTCGCCCAGGGAGGGGTGCCATGTTATGTGCCAGGCACTAGTCTCCTTTCTTCACTTCCTATGAGTTTATAGGAATAAAAGCGTTTACTTATGTTCCAAGGATATCTCAGTTGCATTATTTGCCTGGTTTTATCTCTCATGACAGAGGAGAAAGGGGCTCCTTTGACTCACACAATGTAGCACAAATCCAGGATCAAANGCTTGTTTGTGTCTATCTTAGGGAAGAGCTAGACCCAACATAGTTCCCTTACCCAGCTGTTACTGGGAACCTGGCATTGTGCTCCAAGCTACACCTGCCTCACCTTACCTGATGACAAATAACAACTCTGAGAACTTATGATATTCATTCCTGGAACGAGGACTCGGGGTCTCCCAAACAAAANGATAANCAAACTTGCTGTTTCTAAACCTGATGTTCTCAACAGACCAGCTGCTGGTGTGATGGACTAAATACTGTGTGGCTGTCATTGTGATAGCTTGCTTCTCTCATCCCACAGAGCCCATTCACTTTGCAGAGGAAAAGGGGTGGAGAAAGCTTTGCCAGAGGTCATGCAGCAATGGAAAGGGTGGCCTCAGGTCAGACAAGTGCCACCACTGGGGTATTTCAAAGCTGGTTTGCCTGAAATGGCCTTAGCCAAGCTGCCACCTAAGTACATTGTTAGCAGAATGAGTCAATGGGCAGTGGCAGGCAGGCAGGCAGGACAGCAAAGAAGAAGATTAAAATAATTACAACTCTAATTGATCAGCTCCGCTCAAGAGGAGATTAAAAGGGAAAAGGCATATTGAAGAAGGCACTCGACATCCGCCCTGGGCCAGATTCCATCTGCCACTGTGGCCAACTCTCCCCTCCCTTCTGGCCCTTGGTCCAGCAGCCCCCACTGCAAAGCCCCATGACACGATGTTGATGAAAGTCATTCTTTGTGGAAGGCATCAGTCCGTGCTCCCTTGAAGAACCGCTTTCACAAACAGCAGGNAGGAAGCAGCTTGGAGCAGCAGACAGTGGCCTCCCATTGGCAAACCCCCAGCATGGAGTTGCCAGCAGCTTGTGGAAAGTGGGGAAGGAGGTGCCAAGAGCAAGGCCAGCCCAGGGCAGGGGACCAGAGAAGCAGAGGCAAGATTGTGCCGTGTGGTCCAATAACCTNACTAGGCAGAAGCAGTCTGGACTCCAAGCAGCCTGTCTAGCTTTTGTACAGCAAATGTCCCAACTCAGCCCTTGGCTTCTTGTCCTTTGGGAGCAGGGCCAGGGAGCACTTTTGCCTTGTTCCTGGCACCCTTCTGTAGGAATCATAGAGTAAGGGCATACCCAGGGCCTGGGGCCAGGGAGGAAATAGAGAGGCAGATTCAGGAGAAGAAGAAATCCTGGCACTTGCCAGAGCCATCTGAGTATATGGAGTCTGGGCAAGGTCAAGAGTGGGTAATGAGTGAGGAGAGGAAGATTTCCTTGTACATGAAAGAGGAACTAAAACCCCATCCCTGTTTTGGCTTGCTTCTAATTTGGGATGGGACACATAGGACCAGAAATCTCCAAGTTTGCTTCCACTCCATATTATCAGGAGAGGAGCAGATGTCTGTGCTGGCTTCAGAAGAGGAAGTCCTAGATCATGAGCTCCAGAACAGTGGACAGCCAAGCATNCTCCCCAAAGGCTGCAGAAATGGAGGAAATGGACAACCAAGTCCCATTCCCTTCTTACTGCCAAGTCTAAGCCTGTCCTTCTCAAATTCTAATGTCCATATATCTGTACTCATCAACAGAGACTCTGGAAATGCAGATTCAGAGGGTCCTGGGAGGGCCTGAGACTCTGCATTTCATACAAGCTTCCAGGCACTGATGCTGCTAGATGACAGNTTGACTAGCAAAGGTTCAACCAATTGATAAACAGAAACAATCTGGATGGGATCACTACACTATTATTAATGACAAAGCAATGAACGTACAAATGATACCTTTGTCTCTCCTCCCATAGATGATAGAGTGGCAACTGTACCTTCCCAGAAGGGTTTTCTTGACTTTTTTTCAGGACCAGAGTCCTGGAGACCAAACTCTAGGCTTTTAATGTACTAAGTAAGCACTTTGCTACTGAGTGACATCCATNACTTCTTGGATTTTGTTAGTTAAAGGGCAAAATAATTGGTTAGATTGGCTTCAGTAATAATTTCACCCATGNGAGTTAGGGACAGGGTCACCTTCCCCAAGCCTCATGAACCAGAAGGGTTTCATTGACCTACACACTTTACTTAGAAAGTCCTTGGGGATTTTTCTGCACTGAGCTAGGAGAGAAGCCGCTTTTATTACAGACATCTAATGTGAAGCAGCCAAGCTGTGTGCTGCTNTNTCCCTTTCCAGCTCAGTGAAACCTGAGCTGAGTAGAAGAAAATAAGCTCAGAAGGCAAGGATGGAGGACTAAGGACTAATATTGACTAAGGCAGCCCTTCCAGTTTGCCAGACCCTCCAATACAGCCATCCCAGAAGCTAAACCCAAAGTTGGTTTTGTCATTTGTACTTCAAAACTCTTNATGGTTATATTNATCTGTATTCTGTCTTCCTAATTTTACACAGGGATACTGTTCATCACACTATAGCTCACAGTAGGTTCTTACTAAGTATTTGAGGTATGAATAGGTTATCAGTAGCCTTTTCAGTGACGATAGGTATAACCTTTGCCAGAGTTATTAATGGCTGAGATTGCTTTTAGAAGTTACTTCCAATGTGGTAAATGACTCTTGGCATTGCCAGTAATAAGCATATATTGGCACTAAGATAAAGAGTTGGGGGAAAGATGATGTTTTTGATATAAAATTATGGAGCCTCTAAAGAGAGAACAGAATACTCTCTCAGGAAAGAGACCATGAAAATATAGAATTATGTCAAATTAGATGAGGAAGTCAAGAATTCTCACATATGTCATTCATATGACATTCTTTGTTTCAATATTCTTTTATCATAAATCATGTGAAAACCTTTTCCTCAAGACTCATATGNCAGCCAGCCAGCAAGATAGACCTCACTGGTTTCACCATCCAATATCAATCCTATGTGGATCACCTTTTGAGTGGAATTGGAGCTGAGGACACAAAAGATTGTGACATTGACCATAATAGATTTTATGATTTCTTCCTTTCTCTTTCTTAGATCACTAACTTTGGGTGAAGTCAACTGCCATGTTGCAGAGGACACTCAAGCAACTTTATGAAGTGGCCCATAAAGTAAGGAGCCTAGTAAATCACCCCACTAGCAGAGAGCATCAGGGATGTTCTTTGAAACTTTAAGGATAAAAGGACATATAGATGTAGGTCCACGGAAGAAAACCATCAAATCATTTTTGGCAGATTGAACTAAGAAGAATCACTAAAATGATTTGAAGAACTGGATATA
>LZPO01008771.1:16714-28434 GCA_001675575.1 Neotoma lepida | reverse complement strand
TGAAGGCACTTGCATTTTTGCTACAGCCATGGTGAGGTGTAGGTATGAGTTACACTGTAGTTGGAAAGGTTGGCTTTCAGGGAATACGGATTATTCATTAACAAACAATCTGAGGTTTCACAAAAGGAGATCTCCNTGTTTTCTTTTTATTCTTCTCTTTCTCCCTCTACTTTTCAATAAATAATTCATCTATTGTCTGTTAGTCCATCTACTATTTTGAAAATTTATATTGGAATTCTACCAGACATCTTTTTCACAGAGGGAATCTTACATTTATTATTATAGTATTTTATATTTGTTTGTAGATGGAGTTGTATTGTATGGAGGAAAAAAGTGCTCTAGAAGCAAATTAGACATCATTTCACATAAATCATCTAGGGAATTATCTAAATGTATGACCTTTATACCTTTCAAATATTAGTTGAGGTCAACTGAGGCTAATGATTTAAGGACTCAAGGATCATATTTTGAAATAATCCATTGACAATCTGAGTAATCTTAGGCAAATCACTTACCATTTCTTTCCTGAAGTGCGATTATTCACAGAAGGGAGATAACCATTCTCAGCTCATAAATGGTTAGTGAGAATCACACTATTTTAATGTACATAAATCATTCAGTGCTAATATTAAAATCCAAGTTAAAGCAATTATTTGCTGACTAGACAGGGATCTCTAAAGAGATTTTTATGAAAATAAATTACACAGTTATGTTGAAGTGTTCATCTGCTCGTACTAATAGTGCTTGTAATGAAATTCAAATCAAACACTTGAGTTATATTATGTTTAAAAGCCATACTTGGTAAAATTGACATGTTCTCAATGGTGTGGACATTTTTTGTTGTTTGTCTCTGTAATTCTGAGGTGTGATAAACAATATAGACTGAGATACTGTGATCTGGAAAAGTGTAGACTTTGTTCAAGCTGGAAGTTCAGGGTCCTCCAAAACACACACTTGTAAAAAAGTCAAGAACAGATTGATAATTAAGTCAAGTGCTTCATGTGATTTAATAATGGTATCCAGCTTTTAAGCAAGAGTTGTAAAATAACCATAATATTAGAAAGTTATTTGTGTTAAGTGGAAAATGAAGACAGTTTGTATNATATTATATTATTTTTATAACTACATGCTTTAGAGTTATTACAGGAAATCTTTTTACTAATATTATCAATGACTATTTGCATATGCTGGAAATGATAATTTCTCATTTGTATCTTTTGCTTATTTTTTTTCTTTTAAAATTTGGAAATTGAACCTATGATTTTTTAAATTTCACTTCTTAAGAGAAAAATCTGTTGACTGGAAAAATAACTCAGTGTTTAAAAGCATTTGCTGCTCTTGGAGAGGACCTGGGTATAGTTCTAGCACTCACATCAGGTGGCTTCATTACCACCTGTGACTCTAGTTTCAGGGAATCTGGTACCCCCTTCTGGTCTCCATAGATACTTGTAAGCATGTGGCACATACATAGATAAGCAGGTACACATGCATACACATAAATTAAAAAAAAAATTAAAGAAGACAAAATCCATTTTTTGAACAATAAAATATTGAATAATTTATCAAAAATTTTGTCTTGCTTTTTGAACTCTGTGTGTCCTTTCAGACAGACTGGTCTATTTTTGCACTAATTATATTTTTAATATGACTTGTATCTGTACATGGTCAACTCGTAGTCATACAATGCTTTATTTCACCCCTGTATGTTGATGGTATAACCATGCCTAGAATTTTAGAGAGCTTTTAGAATAGAGTGTTTTTTAAATATAGTAGCTAATATTTTTTTAAATCATCTTCGCCTTACTTGAAGCCACTTCCTAGTCTCTCTGGCAGCTTTAAGATCCAGCATTTTCTGTGACAATGAGGATAGGTATTGATTAATTACTATATCCCTCTCAGTACTCCAAGTATGCATTTGATCTCAACAGTCATATATTCCTTCAGTTCTGGAAATTTCTCAACTGAATCACTTCCCATAATGCCTTTGGATGGATCTAATCTACAATTTATAATAGAGATCTTGGAAGCCTGTACTTTCTTCTATAAATTTCTTATTCACAAATAAAACAAAACAACTTAATTTTTCTGTCCTGTATTCCTCTCAGGTGCCAATAGCTTCTTCAATTGTCTCCAGGTTAGAGATATCTTAACTTTAATTTTTTCTCTCTCTCTGTGTATGTGTGTGGTGAATGCAAGCACACAAGTGCCACCATGCAGAAAATAACTTTATGTCCATTGTGTCCATCTTCGCTTTCCACCTTGTTTGAGGAAGGGATCTCTTTATTGTTGTTTCTGAATATTCCTGACTAGCTGGCTCATGGGCTTCTTAGTTTCCTATCCTGTTATTTCATCTTCCTGTAGGGAGAAGGGGATTACAGATGCACACTATTATATCTGACTTAAAAAAACAGATATTTATTTTTATTTTATGTTTGAGTTTTTGCCTACATGTATGTCTGTGCACTAAATGTGGAGGACTGAATAAGAGGGCATCAGATCCCCTAGAACTGGTGTTACAAATTTGTTAGCCTCCTTGTGGGTACTGGGAATCAAATGTGGAAGACCAGCCAGCACTCTAAATGGCTGAGTCATCTCTCCAGCTCCTATATTTGACTTTTGTGGATTCTGGGAATTAAAACACAGATCCTCACTCCTGGTAAGTGCATTTACCCATGGGGTCCTTTCCCCATTCCCAAACAGTAAATTTCTGTGAATATCTCTATTGCAAGATTTTGAACATTTTTCACAATTTTTGTGCTTGTATTTCTAAGAAATTTATCTTTTCATTGTGTTTTCTAGCACAGTTCCTCCTCAGTTTCCCCATGGGTGTTGATATTTGCACTAAGCAGTTTCATTTTGAATAGAAGGTGATTTTGTCTGTTTTCCTCACTCCCATTGTCCTCTGCCATGCTAATCCCTGACTGCATAATAACAACCCTGCCCAATCAAAATCTTGGATCATGGTATCCTGGTAGTTCTGTTCCATGGTGTTATTGCAGCTGTCTCTAGGCCCATTCACAGAGGTGGGAACTTATTTTGGTACATTTCAGGTTCTGATACTTTGAATGCATTCTAATGTCTTCCTGGTTTGGCAGCTGACTCAGCATCTCTACCAGCAATACCTATCTATCTGTCTGTCTGTCTGCCTGCTTGCCTATCACCTATCATTTACCTGTCAATCTATTATATATCTATTTATCATGTGTCTATCAATATATCATCTTTCTAGCTTTAGATCTCCCTATCAACTATCGTCTGTCAGTCTCTCACTAGCTAAATACGTATAATATATAAATTATGTATCTATATGTATGTACATGTATACAACATCACAAAAAGCCTCAAAGAGCTTAGATTCCCTCTTTCTATATATGTATCTTGGTAAGCCTGTAGCTTTAGCTCATTTTTATTTGCATATTTACTCATCTAAAGAGATATTTATCCTGCTTTGAGCTGCCCTTACGTTTTGAGGTGTGATTTTTATCACACATATGTATTTGACACTGAATAGGCCTGTCAAAGTGTAATGTCATGGACTCATCTAGATGAATATCCATAGTTTTCAATAAGAAAATACAACAATACAAGAAAAGACTTAGTCCTTGCTTCCAAAGGGCCATGTAAATTGAAAGTTATCTTTAATTTGTGGGAAGCAGAGTAAAGAAAAATAAGCAAATCATTTGAAAATGCCTTTTACATTCCGAGCTGAAATGTTCGAATGGTTTATTTACCTCTTTGTCTTCTTTCACTTCAGGCTTGTTTTGTGCTAAAGGCATCTGAATGTATGTGCCTCATGTTTTCTGGTGGTATGTTTCAAAAGTCCACAAGTAAAGTGGCTCTCAGATAGAAATAGGATATATAGATTATTTTCTCTCTTGAGACCTATGTTGAACTGTCAAGTCTTGGAACCACATAAATCACTGACATTAAGTCATAATGAAATTAAAACATTGTAAAGGACAATTTCAGTACTATACTGATAGCACACAAGACACAATACACAGATAACTGCAGCATGAGGGCATATTAAAATAGTACCAATTTTTTTTGCAGAGAATATTGAAAAATTGATGCTGCTACTGAATGTGTTCGCAGGTGCAAAATGTTCTGTTTAGGCTGGCCTCTTTCCTAACTATGATGTTAGTTTGTTTATTTTGGATTAAGCTGTGGTTGAGTTTAAATTAAATTTACTATGAAGTTTCTGTTTCTCCTTTTCCTTTCTTTTCTCATCTTGTTTGCATGTTCACGCATTTCTCTACCCGTGCTCTTCTCCCTTCTCCATGCCTTCCCTTCACCTTCCTCCCTTTCATCTTTCTTCCCTTCCTTTCTTCCCTTCCTCTGTTCTTCCTTTCTGTGCTCTTTCTACGAGACCTTGACTTTTAAATTAAATGAAAAACCAGTCCTTGTGATGTTAATTTGCATTATAGACAGCAGTTGAGTGAATTTCCAGATTAATAACTATTGAATTTCTAGCCAATAATAAATAGCCTTAATGTTTACCCAAATGCGTGTCCATCAGTTGCTCTGAAGATAATAAATAGCATCTACAGTAAGTGCTGGCTTGGAGACGCTCATTTAAAAGAATCTTGGGCTGCATTAGAATTGTGACAGGGTATGCTCAGGTGTTAGAAGCGCTGATCTCCATCCACGGTTAGTGAAATTTTGCTGAGTAGTGACATAACAAAAGCTGTGTTGGAGATTCAGTGCAGAGACTCATAACCAGCAGATGGCAGTAAAGGAACGCGACAGAAACAAGTGCTGAATGGCATCTGGTCCTTACAAAGACTAGCTTAGGATCTAATTGATACTGTGATTGTTTTAGCTCCTTGTTTGTAACAAGAAAACACTGGAAAACATATTCCAAAGATTATACAGTGGAAGTTTAGATGAAGCTGCTTAGAAATAATACATAGCTTTCCTTAACAGCACACGTATCTAATGTGATTGTCCTTGCTGTGCGAGCAAATTGAAGGAACTCTTAAGTATACGATCAACCCAGTTTTATTTTCTGGGGTTGTCAGTGTAACTTAGTACAACCTAATTGCTAAAAGGATGCAAAGCCATAATCAAGNGCAAAAGGCACAGGCCAGGCACTTTGTCAAAGAAAAGCCACATCACCATGTGCCTGGCATCCTGAGGAACCCCTAGAAATTGGTCAGCCTGACCATAGAAATAGNTTGTTCTAGAGCATTCCATGACCTTTAGTAAGTATGTGTCACGAGTACTTTCAGCCTCTGGACTACAGTCATGAGGTGACTGTTGATTTTAGATTCTTTGAACTAGTCTAACTGAAGGAAAAAAAAATTGCCCAAGCACATTTAAGGAGAAAAACAAGACATTTTCCTGGGAAGCATGCTGTAAAAAAGGCTGTGATGATTCCCAAGCTCTGCTGAAGCGGGAGCTTGCTTATGCCCTTGATTAACTAGAACAGTTGTCAAGGGAACATCCAACCAGCCAGCATCAGGAGTGCTTTCTTTGTGAATTTGTGTGTGCAGAGTCCACCTCCTGGTGATGGTCTCATCATATAATAGCTCAGATTTCCCTGCCTTTTTTTTTTTTTTAGCCTGATAAGAATGTAAGGACCTTTGCAGCTGTATACAGTGAAATGTGCATGCAGATAACCCCTTTCTCTCCACCTCATCCTCCCCCTCCCAGGGCAACTCTC
The DNA here is from genome assembly GCA_001675575.1 of Neotoma lepida. Lineage (NCBI taxonomy): Eukaryota > Metazoa > Chordata > Mammalia > Rodentia > Cricetidae > Neotoma > Neotoma lepida. The sequence continues at coordinate 22,769 of LZPO01008771.1, read as the reverse complement.
ACTTATCTAAGCATAAGGAGGAGTTTCTGTGCTTGCTAGCTAAGGCTAGCATAGCCCATGAGAGCCGATTTTACCTAACTCTTTCTAAATGCACATTCACAGACTCCATGTTGCAGCTTGCAGTTGAGCATGGTGGGTTATTCATGGCAAGGAAATCAACTGGAGGTACTAATCACATATCTGCCTTTTTTATCCTTGAGAGTTGACTCTTAAAAACTAGTAGTTTCTTTTCAGTTTACTGAGTTTCTTGAGCATTTCTCAGTAGCCTTTAAACATTCACTTGGAACAAAGGCATCAAGAAAGTAACACCCAACACCCCTAGCATCTCATTTNGGACTTCAGCAGAGAACCTCCTGTAATCACAATATATTTCCACACGCACTGTGATGGAGAATGTGGTTTCCAGTAATTTTATCTTTTAAGACTTATGCATGTTCAGTTCACAAATATCAAATCATGTTTGAGTTTAGCCTTCACTTCCAAAACTTAACTTGCTTAATGAGAAGGCCAGGCAAATACCATGGTAGGCTCCTAATAACTCAGTTAAGAACTAGGGCTCAGTTTCTGCCTCTTGAAACTGGATAGGCAGTTTCTAAGGAAGCCACAAACAAAGGGCATTCAGTCTTCAACCTCCATGACAGCAGGGACTAGGGAGCTAGAACATACCAAGCCTGGGTCACTGGGCCAGCCCCTACAGTTAGTAGCTCAAGGTAATAATGGAATAAGAACAGAGCCTGGGCCTAGGACTTGTACAGACATGCCCCCAAATGGGAAAACTATAGCCTTAGCCAACCTCTGCTAGCCCTAACCAATCAGGAACATACTAATATGATTGCCAGACATGTAAGCCAGTCATATCTGAGATGACCTAACTGTCCCTGAAGTTCCTCTTAGCTGTGCTTAAAATGAGCCTGCAAGCTTCTCTTGAGGTTGCCATTTTGCCTTTGTGTAGGAAGTGACCCTGAACTCAGTTTCTTGAGTACCTTTATTCTCAAGATACTAAACACTCTTGCATATGTGCATGGTGGTCTTTGTGGGACTTCTCCAGAACTTTAACACTTAGGTTAACTGCTGAGTCATGCGGCACATTTGTCTACAATCCACTGAGCAATCCATCATAAAAAAGCAGTTAAAAACATCAATTCTTGGGGGCTNGAGGGCAAGTTTAGTGGTTAAGAGCATTTGTTGCTTTTTCAGAGGAACTGAGTTTGGTTCCCAGCTCCTACATGGTGGCTCACAAACATCCTTAACTCTGGTTCCAGAGGATTGGACCCTCCTGACCTGTGAGGGCACCAGGTATGGATTTGGTGCACATNCATAAATGCAGTGAAAACACTCATACACATAAAATAAAATCTAACACTGAACCTTAGATGGATACATGTTTTGAGAGAATTCAACTTTCTCACTTGAAAGATCATGTGGAAAAATTCAGTCAGCTAACCAACAGATTAAACTTAAACACAAATCAATTCTGATAGTTTAGAAGTAGGGATTCACTCCCACTGAGTTGTAAGTGAAGATGATGGCATAGTCTTTGGGAAAAGGACATATGTGTTCCTGTCAATTTTAAGCTATGTTCCACAAATAAATTCTTTTTTTTTTTTTAATTTTCATGACACTAACAGAAAGTACACAGTTTCCTTGCTATGTATTTACCATGGTTTCTAAGTGATGAGAACGGCTTGTACCATGTGGTTTTCCTGGTGGGTTTTAACTAAGATTTATGTAAAAAGCAGAAAATATTTGAATAATAAAGTATTTACTTTGGTGGATCCAGCAGAAATTCTAACTTTTCCTTAAAATTAGGAGGAGTGAGTAAAGATGCAAGAGATTTAAATTTCAGAAGCTGCCTCTGAGCTTTCCCANCCTGCATCACTCTCTGTGTAAAATGACTGAGTATGGTTCAGNGAGCTGAGCCTCAGATCAATACCTCTTTGGATTCATATTTCTTTGCCAGCTCCTGCACTGTTTAAGTGCTCCATGCTTCACCTTAATTCATTTTATGTGATCAAGAACATCTATTTCTCATTTTGAGATGTAATGTTTTCTTTACGGTTTCTGGGTTTATGCTTCTCTCCTGTAACTTTATACAATTTTGCCAAATATAGCTTCTTCATCTTTAATATATCTTAAAAGAAAAGATAGAAGGTCAAGTTCAAGTCTTACCTCAAGTAAACTTTCAATTTGGAGGAAACTTGGACAAGAAAACACTTAGAAATTCAACTAATAGTAAAACATGGGATTGGCCAATATCTATAGTCTAGGCTTATTAACTGAGCTGATTACTAGCTAATCCTTCATTTAGAGTCCATTTTCTTAGTAAGGATTCTGTGGGGTCATTTCTAATTTAAACACTGAAAGGAATTTAATTGAATAAGTGATTGTCATATTGACAAAAATGCTTTGTTTCACCCTCTTGAAATAGAAAAAACACATTGTTCAAGTAGCTTCTGGGAAAAAAAAATCCGCTAAATGTTTTGTAATTTTTCTGGATGATACATGAAATACTGTAAGTGGAATAAGAAAGCCACATCACTTAATGAAGAGAAAATATATCACTGTCAGAGGTTATCTGAATGTTGCATCATACCTGATGCAAACAACAAACCGCAATGAATCTATTAACTCTAAAATCTGTGTTAATGTACTTATGTAGTCTTAGTACATAACTAGATTGTTGTAACTTTTACCATGAGGTAAAATAACAAGAAATAGGAGAAAATACAGCATAAAATAAATTCATTTTAGGGTTGGAAATGAAATTGAGCTTTTGATTAAAAAGAGAAGGTTCCCATACTTGCTATGTAAGAAACTNTTATAGGTGATGAGCAGTTGGTGTGACTCCAGCAGTATGAACATCTTTANAGCAGGAATGGAATGAAGGTGTAGTTACTCTTCTAGGGGACAAGTTTCACTGAAACACATGGATTCATGGCCATTGCATGTTGTCAGCACTAAGAGAAATGCTACCCTGTTGACACTGCAGCATCTTCAAAGCTGCATTCAGAGACAGCAAGTTGTGATGGGCTGACTTTGCCCACAGATCACAGTTTGGGCTGACTGCCGTGCTCATGGAGTAAGAATCAAAGCAAGGGATTGTAGGATGGTCTCATTGTGTTAATCTTGAGATTCACCAGAGAAAAACCAACTTCACCATTTTGAGCCAAACTTGAAGCAAGCTTTATTAAATATTAAATATTATTAAAAAAGAAATACTGATCAAGATGGACTTTGGTCAGGACCACTNCCTGGAGCTTTCCTACAACATGTGTTGTAGGGNCTTATAAAGACAAAACCNATAGGCCACCATATTTACCCANGAGGCATTGTTGTTATTTTTCAAGAACTACAACTCCCAGAATCCCAGGAAGTTACCTGGTACTTGGGCAGGTGGGGCTTGCAGGTTAATTTAGGATATTACATTTACTTCTAGGAAACAAACAGATACAAGATCTCTAGTCTTTTCCTTTTCTTCTTTAGTGAACCCTAATGCCCTGTCTGATGTTCTGTGCTCTTTGTTCCACCTCTGTTTATAAGTGACAGTTTACCATCAAGACAATGAACATTATGTAGCTAGATTTTACNTCAAGCACTTTATAATATTNCATAATGTCTANTAGGTGAAGTAAATAGGAAAAGTTTTCCAACTTAAAGATGAGGAAGTTGAGGCATGGTGTTACATGCTATGTTCAAGATCATGCCACCCATGAATTCCAGAATCTGTATTCACGGCTGTGGTTCTACCAAGACTTTAAAACTTGAATGAAAACATTGTTAATGTCCCATCAGCTAACTTTAAACAGCTGAGCTGCCTGATCCGCGAGTAACTAATTCTTTGGCTTAACTGAGATAGAAAAGCTTTTCATTTTTTTTCAGTTACAAAAGCATCTTTGAGAAAAGCTTTTCATTTTTTTTCANTTACAAAAGCATCTTTGTCTTGGCCACCCAGCTCATTTCCCCCCAAGGTCAAGAATCCCCTCTATGCTATCTCCTGAGTTATAACATTTCCATCATTTTGTTCCTTGTGTCCTCTATCTTTTCTTTCCTAAATGTTAAGTTTTCCTAATTGCTCATTTCTGTCTGCATCTTCCTCAATAGCATAGCCCCTATTGCTAGTACTAGACTCCAGTATGAGGAGAGCAAGGGAGCAGAAAGCAAAAATCTATTGACTTTCCTTGCAATCACACCTTTGAGACCATGTTGATACCACAAAGTAAGAGNGAGTTTTAATGNNGGTGCTACAGTGATGGCAAGCCTCTAGAAAGGTAGCTAGAACAGAATCACAGGGTCTAGCAGGGCTTTGGAAGTAAATTTGGTAATATATGTGCTCTGCAGTTGTAGGAGTCTGTGTCCCAGAGGTCTCTAGGACACTCTAGGTTGGGAGTGTTCAGAATATTGCATTAGTGTAACGTGGGAATCCCATTTAGTTCCAGTCTCCTGAGGCCGAGTAAATATCAGGCACAGTGGTTAATCCCCACCACCAGCTTGACAGCATCTCGAGAATCGTTATGGAAACAAAACTTTGGAAATGCACTTGTGAGGTAGTTTCTAGATTAGGTTAACTGAGGTGGAAAGCCCTACTTTAAATATGAACAGCACCAGTCCCTGGGCTGAACAAAAAAGGAGAAAGGGAACCAAGCAGCAGCATNGGTNCCTCAGTACTTTCTGTACAGACGCAAGGTGAAGAGATGCCCCAAGCTACTGTTACTAGGANGNCCCCACCACAATAGAGTCTAGCCTAGAAATTTGAGCCAAAATAAACCTTTCCTTTCTTAAATTGTTTTTGTCTGGTATTTTGTTGCAACAATCAGAAAAGTAATGGATACGTCAGGTCCTATTATGTTACTCCATATTTCCAACTCTGCTTTTCCCTGGCCTCCTGCTCCTCAGTGTCCCTGTAGCGGCCTCTGCAATGAGAACCATGTCTGATACATAATGCAAATAAAGTCTGTGTTTTCTGAACCGAAATCAGTGAATAAGGGTTTTCTCTGACCCACTCGCGCCAGCTGGACCATTCTCTCTCCCTATACTTGTTACCTGTCGTTTCCATAGCCAAAGGCAAATCTGTCTTTTCTCTCTGTGTGAAATAATGTTTCTCTAGCACATCGGTTCATATCTGAGGTATAGTGAACAGTCAAGTAGTCTNGATGACAGACTCAAATCTGATCTACCTAGTTAATACTATGTGATTTTGGCCAAGTCACTTACGCCTTTCAGTGTTTCCTAGTATACAAAGGAGTTTTTATTTTTTTTAATCCAATCCTCTTATCCTTTTCTAGGCCCTTATATTCTCTGCATATGGCCTAGAGCATAATTATTTTACATGAGACATAATGTGAGAATTCAGGGATCTGTGATGCAGCCAACTACCCTATTTGATTTCTAACCATGCTGTGTGCATAAACATTGACACCACTTTTTTTTGCCACTTAGTCCTGAGAAAACATTGTGATTAGGTGTAGGGGTGTGTGTGTGTGTGTATGTGTGTGTGTGTGTGCGCGCGCGCGCGCGCGCGTGTGTGTGTGTATGTGTGTGTGCATGTGTGTGTGTATGACTGAAAACATAAATTACATGCAATTATTTTAGGAAAGTAAATAAACATACAGATGTAATATTTATATAGTTTACAACCAGACTGGGTCCATGAGAACATGTTCCAGGAAAATGATGTCACTTTATATATTTAGTGCTTTGGTTTATGTATTTCTTTTTGCCTTTCCCCTTATTTTATTATATATGTGTATGTATATATAATATATTTTACTTAAACATTATTTTGTGAANGAATCAATGTTTTAAGAACCTTATTAAGTATTGCAAATTTGTGAACATCTTGAAGTGATCTCTCAATTGTAACTGAATCTTTTTTTTTAAGGTTTCTGGTTTTCATGGGCNGACAGGCAGCATATGTTAGAAATATGAAGCTACCAGGATATTCCAGCATCATAATCCTTAGAATGTGTAAATGTGACCTTATTTTAAAAAGTGTGTCTTTGTAAATGTGGTTAAGAAGTCTGAGGTGAGGATATCATGCTGTGTCCTAAATGTCACC
>LZPO01008770.1:16462-27376 GCA_001675575.1 Neotoma lepida | reverse complement strand
TTTGTCCTGCAGAAGCTTTTCAGATTCATGAGGTATAATTTATTAATTGCTGTTCTTAGAGACTGTGCTATTGGTGTTCTGTTCAGATAGTCATTTCCTGTGCCAATGAATTCAAGATTAGTTCCCACTTTCTCTCCTATCACATTCAGTATATCTTAGCCTTATGTTGAGGTCTTTGATCAATCTGGAGTAGTTTTATACAGGATGATGAATATAGATCTATTTGCATTATCCTACATGAAGCCATCCAATTTGACCAGCACCATTTATTGAAGATACTTTTTTTCACTGTTTTTGACTTTTTTTTTAATATCATAACTCACGTGTCCATAGGTGTATGAACTCATTTTGGGGCTTTCATTCCAATTTCATTGATCAATGTGTCTGTCTTTGCGCCAATACCATGATGTTTTTTTAGTGTTAGAGCTCTATGTTACAGTTTGAGATCAGAGATAGTGATATTTCCAGCATTCTTTTATTATTCAGCTACAGCTGCAATTTCTTCCTTCAGTGTCTTAAAGTTTGTCTCATACAAGTCTTTCATTGCTTGGTTAGAGTTACTCTAAGACGCTTTAGATTGAGGCTACTGTGAATGGTATTATTTCTTTCTCAGTCTGTTTGCTAATTGTTAATAAGAAGGGTAATGATTTTCATTTTGTTATTGATGTTAATGATGTTAATTTTGTTATTTTGCTTTTTTGCTGAAAGTGTTTATCAGTAGTAAGAGTTTCCTGGTGAAGGTTTTAGAGTAACTTATGTATACTATGATACCTGATATTATCTCCAAATAAAGATATTTTGACTCCTTCTGTCCCCATATTTATCCCCTTCAGTTGTCTTATTTAAGTAAGACTTCAGGTGCTATACTGAATAAGTATTGAGANAATGGACAAACCTGTCTTGCATTTGATTTTAGCTAACAATACATTGAGTTTCTCTCTATTTGAGTTGATATTGATTATAGGCTTGATGTAAATTGCCTTTACTATGTTGAGGTATGTCCCTTGTATCTCTACTTTCTAGGACTTTTATCATGAAGGGATGTTGAATCGTGTCAAAGTCCTTTTCTGCATCTAATAGACTGTCATGTGATTTTTGTCTTCCAGTCTGTTTATATGGTAGATTACATTCATTGATTAATGGATGTTGAGCTATGCNTGCATCTGTTGGATGACGCCTACTTGCTCATGGTGGATGATCTTGTTTATATATCCTGGGAATAAGTTTGGAGGTATTTTATTGAGAATTTTTGCATTTATGTTTAAAAGGGAAATTGGTCTGTAATTCTTTCTTTCTGGTGGGTCTTAATGTGGTTTGAGGTTCGGGATAACTATGGCCTCATGAAAGAATTGCGCAATGTTCCTTCTGTTTCCATTTTGTGGGATTATTTTAGTTATATTGAGATTAACCCTTCTTTGAAAGTCTGGTAAAATTTTTCACTAAAACCACCGGGCCCCGAGATTTATTTTTTGGTTGGGAGAAATTTTTTTAATTAAATTTTTTTAAATTTTAGGCAAAAAAAAGCACAAACTATTATAATCTATGAAAACTTCAAGGTATATTTTCTTTTCTTTTTTAAAAAAATTATTTTTTTATTCATCTATTTTACATCCCAGCTGCAGCCTCCTCTCTACCCTCCTCTCCCAGTCCTTCCCCCATTGCCCCATTCCCTCCTGCAGCTCTGTCCCCCATCCCCTCCTCTTCAATCTAGTTGGGAGCCTTTTAATTACTGCTTTTATTTCACTAGGGGGTTATAGTTCTGTTTGAATTACTTATCTCGCCTTCATTTAATTTTGTTGGTAGTATATATATTGAGACAATTATCCATTTCTTTTAGGTTTTCCAATTTGGTGGAGTACAGGTTTTTAAATATGTCTTTATGATTCTCTGGATTTCCTTGGTATCTGTTATGCCCCTCTTTTCACCTCTAATTGGGTTAAGTTGGATCTTGTCCCTCTATCTTTGAATTAATTTGGTTGTTTGTCCATTTTCTTGATTTTCTCAAAGACTTAACTAATTCTTTGTTTATTTATTTACCTTTTGTTTTTACATCCCCACCAGAGTTTCCCCTCCCTCCTTTCCTCCCAGTCCCTCCTGCCATCTGTCTTTCAGCCCCCCTTCCCCCATTCCACTGCTCCTCTTCTGTTTCTTTTCAGAAAAGGGCGGGCATATGGCTATCAACCAGCCATAGTGTATCAAGAGTGATAGTGAGACTAGGCACCTCCTTTTCTATTAAAGCAGGATGAAGCAATCCTGAAGAAGGAATGGGTCCCAAAAGCAGACAACAGAGTCAGAGATAGGCNCTGCTCCCATTAGGAGTCCCACAAGAAGACTAAGTTACACAACTGTAACATATATGCAGAGGGCCTACGTCAGTCCCATGCAGGCCCCCTGGTTGTTGGTTCAGTCTTTGTGAGCCTCGATGAGGCCAGGTTATTCTGTTCTGTCTGTTTTCTTGTGGTGCCCTTGACTCCACTGGTGCCTACAATCCTTCCTCCCTCTTTTCCACAGGATTCCTGAGCTCCACCCAATGTTTGGCTGTGGGTCTCTGCATCTGTTTCCATCAGTTGCTTGGTAAAGCCTCTCTGTTAACAGTTGGTCTAGGCACCAGTCTATGAGTATAGCAGATTATCATTAGGAATCACTCTAGTGACTTTTCTTTTGCCAGTCCTGTTTGGTTCTATCCTAGGTCTCTAAGGGTATCCCAACTCCAGGTCCTGTCCCTCATGAATGAGCTCCCTCTCATGGTATGGGTCTAAAGCTGGGCCAATCATTGATTGGTCACTCCCACAATTTCTGTACCATCTTTACTCCAGCACATTTTGTAGGCAGGGAAAATTGTAGATCAAAGAGCTTGTGGCTGTTTTTTGGTATCCTAGTCCCACCTCTGGGAGACTTCCCTGGTTACAGAAGATGACCAGTTCAGGCTCCATATCTACCCTTGTTAGGAGTCCTAGCTAGGGTCACCCTCATAGATTCCTGGAGGTTCCATTCCACTAGGTTTCTAGTTCATCCTAGAAATGGCCCCAGACTCCAGTTGTCTCTCCTAGTACTCTTTCCCTCCATACTCTCCCACCTGTGGATACCCCACCCATCTAGACCTTTTCCCCAACCATCAGTGATATCTACTCTATTTCCCCTTCACAGTGAGACTGATGTGTCCCTCCTTGAGCCTTCCTTATTACTTAGCTTCTCTGGGTCTGTGGATTGCAGCATGGTTATCCTTATTTTACTTCTAAGTGGGTACATACCATGTTTGTCTTTCTGAATCTGGGCTACCTCACTCAGGATGATCTTTTCTAGTTCAATTTATTTGCCAGTAAATTTCATGGTGTGATTTTTTTTTAAACAGCTGAATAGTACTCTATTGTGTAAATGTACCACATTTTCTTTATCCAGTCTTCGGTTGAGGGGCATTTAGGTTGTTTCCAGTTTCTGGCTGTTATGAATAAAGATGCTATGAACATAGTTGAGCAAGTGTCCATGTGGTATGGTGAAGCATCTTTTGCGTGTATGCCCAGGAGTGATATAGCTGGNTTCTGAAGTACACTGATTCCNAATTTTTTTGNGAAACTGCGATATTGATTTCNAAAGTGGCTGTACAAGTTTACACTCCCACCAGCAGTGGAAGAGTGTTCCCCTTGCTCCACATCTTTTCTAGTATGACATGTCACTTGTGTTTTTTATCTTAGCCATTCTGACAGGTGTAAGATAGAATCTCAGGGTCATTTTGATTTGCATTTTCCTGGTGGCTAAGGATGTTGAACATGTCTTTAAATGCTTCTTGGCCATTTGAGATTCCTCTGTTGAGATTTCTCCATTTAGATCTGTACTCCATTTTTAATTGGATTATTTGGTTTGTTGATGTCTAGTTTCTTGAGTTCTTTATATATTTTGGATATTAGCCCTCTGTCAAATGTGGGGTTGGTGAAGATCTTTTCCCATTCTGCAGGCTGCTGTTTTGTCCTTTTGCTTTAAAGAAGCTTTTCAGTTTCGTGAGGTCCTATTTGCTAATTGTCCATCTTAGTGCCTGCCCAAATGGTGTTTATTCTGTTCATGAAGTTGTCTACTGTGCCAACGCATTCAAGGGTTATTTTCTACTTTCTCTTCTATCAGGTTCAGTGTNTCTGGTATTATGTTAATGTCTTTTATCCACTTGGACTTGAATTTTGTATAGGGTGATAGATATGAATCTATTTGCATTCTTTGGCATGCTGACACCCAGTTAGTCCAGCACCATTTATTGGAGATTCTTTTGTTTTTCTTTGTATAATTTTGGCTTCTTTGTCAAAAATCAAGTGTCCATAAGTGTGCAGCTTTACTTCTGGGTCTTTGATTAGATTCTATTGATCAATTTGTTTGTTTTCATGAAAATACTATATGATTTTTTATTACTTTTGCTCTGTAGTACACCTTGAAATCAAGGATGGTGACGCTTTCAGAAGATTTTTTGTTGTTGTACAGGATTGTTTTATCTCTCCTGGGTTTTTTGGTTTTCCAATTGAAGTTGAGTATTGTTCTTTCAAGGTCTGTAAAGAATTGTGCTGGTATTTTGATGAGGATTGCATTTGAATCTGTAGATTGCAACTGGTAAGATGGCTATTTTTACTATGTTAAACATACTCATGAGCATGAGAGATCTTTCCATCTTCTGATATTGTCTTGAATTTCTTTCTTCAAAGACTCGAAGTTCTTGTCATACAGGTCTTTTACTTGCGTGGTTAGAGTTTCACCAAGATTTTTTTTTATTATTATTTATGGCTATTGTGAAGGGTGTTTTTTCCCTGGTTTCTTTCTCAGCCCATTTATCATTTGCGTATAGGAGGGCTACTGATTTTTTGATTAAAATTTGTTAATTAATTAGTTAATAAATGCAGATATTTTGCTGAAGGTGTTTCTCAGCTGTAGGAGTTCTCTGGTAGAATTTTTGGGGTTGCTTATGTGTACTAGCATATCATCTTCAATTAGTGGTACTTTGACTTCTTCCTTTCCAATTTAAATCCTGATCTTCTTTGGTGGTCTTATTGCTTAGCTAGAACTTCCAGTACTATACTGAATAGATAAGGAGAGAGTGGATAGCCTTGTCTTGTTCCTGATTTTAGTGGAATTACTTCGAGTTTCTCCCCATTCAATTTGATGTTGGCTATAGGCTTGCTGTAAATGGCCTTTATCATGTTTAGGTATGTCCCTTGTATCCCTGATCTTTCAAAGATTTTTATAATGAAGGGATGTTTGATTTTGTCAAAGGCTTTCTCAGCATCTAATGAGATGATCATGTGTTTTTTTTTCTCTTCTAGTTTGTTTATAGGGTGGATTACTTTGGCAGATTTTCATATGTTGAACCATCCCTGCATCTCTGGGATGAAGCCTACTTGGTCATGGTGATTGATATTTTTGAGGTGTTTTTAGATTTGATTTGCAATTACTTTATTGAGTATTTTTGCATNAATGTTCATGAGGGAAATTGGCCTGTAATTCTCTTTTTTTGTTGAGTCTTTGTGTAGTTTGGGTATCAGGGTGACTGTGGCCTCATAAAATGAATTTGGCAATGTTCCCTCTGTTTCTATTTTTGTGGAATAATTTGAGGGTATTGGTATTTGGTCTTCTTAGAAAGTCTGGCACAATTCTATTCTAAGCCTGTGTGGCCCCAGGCTTTTTTTGGTTGGAAAATTTTTAACGCCTGATTTTATTTCCTTAGGGTTTGGTTATAGGTCTATTCTAATTGTTTATCTGATCTTGATTTAACTTTGGTAAGTGGCATTAATCAAGAAAATTGTCNCTGTCCACAATTCTTTTAGATTTTCCAATTTTGTGGAGTATAGGTTTTTGAAGTGTGACCTAATGATTCTTTAAATATCTGTTATGTCCCTTTTTTTGTTTCTGGTTTTGTTAATTTGATTATTCTCTCTCTCTTTTAGTTAGTTTGGATAAGGGTTTGTCTATCTTATTGATGTTCTCAAAGAACTAACTCTTTATTTCATTGATTGTATTGTTTTGTTTCTATTTTGTTAATTTAGTCTTGAGTTTGATTATTTCCTGTCATCTACTCTTCTTGGGTGTGTTTGCTTCTTTTTTTTTCTAGATCTTTCAAGTGTGCTGTTAAGTTGCTAGTATGAGATCTCTGCAATTTCTTTCTGCAGGCATTTAATGCTATGAACTTTTCTCTTAGCACCACTTTCANTGGTGTCCCATAAGTTTGGGTATGTTGTACATCCATTTTCATTGAATTGAAAGTCTTTAATTTCTTTCTTATTTCTGCCTTGACCCAGTGGCTACTCAGTAGAGAGTTGTTCAGTTTCCATGAGTTTGTAAGATTTCTATTGTTTCTGTTGTTGAAATCCATATTTAATCTGTAGTGATCTGCTAGGATATAGGGGTTATTTCAATTTTCTNGTATCTGNTGACACTTGCTTCTTGACTGAGTATGGGATCAATTTTGGAGAAAGTTCCATGAAATGCTGAAAAGAAAGTATATTCTTTTGTGTTTAGATGAAACGTTATGTAGATATCTGTTAGGTCCATTTGGTTTATAATGTCCATTATTTCTCTGTTTAGTTTTTATTTTCTGAATGACCTGTCTGTTGGTGAGAGTAGGGTATTGAAGTTTCCCACTATTTGTCTGAGCAGTTCAATGTGTGATTTTAGTAATGTTTCTTCTACAAATGTGGGTGCCATTGCATTTCGGGCATAGATGTTCAGGATTGAAATGTCATTTTAGTGAATTTTTACTTTGATGAATATGAAATGTCCATCTTTTTTGATTTTGATTTAATTTGGTTTGAAGTCTATTTGGTCAGATATTAAAATGGCTACACCAGATTGCTTCTTGGGTCCATTTGCTTGGAATATCTCTTTCCATTCTTTTACCCTGAAGTGATGTCTATTCTTTATGTTAATGTATNTTTCTTGGATATAGCAGAAGGGTGGATGCTCTTTTCCAATCCATTCTGTTGTTCTGTGTCTTTTTAGTGAATTGAAACTATTGATGTGAGAGTTATCAATGAGCAGTGTTTGTTAATTCCTGTTATTATTTTGTTGTTTTGGTNTCAGTTTTTCATTTCTCTCCTTTTCATTTGCTGGTCTGATATTATTTATTCTTTGTGTTTTCTTGGATGTAGTTAGATTCTCCAGGTTAAATTTTCCTGCTAGAGCCTTCTGTAGGGCACTATTTGTGGATAGAAACTGATTAAATTTGATTTTATCAAGTAATATTTTTCTCTCTCTATTGTGATTGAAAATTTTTCTTGGTATAATTGTCTGGGCTGGCATCTGTGGTTTCTTAGAGTTTGTAGAACATCTGCCCAGGCTCTTTAAGGCTCCATTGAAAAGTCAGGTGTTATTATAATAGGTCTACTTTCATATGTCATTTGGTCTTTTTCCCTTGTAGCTTTTAATAAGCTTTCTTTGTTCTGTATATTTTGTGTTTTGATTATCATGTAACATGTAGAATTTCTTTCTGGTCCTCTCTCTTTGGTGTTCTGTATGCTTCTTATACCTTGATAGACACCTGCTTCCTTAGGTTGGGGACATTTTCTATGATTTTGTTGAAAATATTTTCTATATCTGTGACCTAGTTTCTTCTCTTTCCTCTATTCCCATTGTTTGTAGAGTTGGTCTTTTCATAGTGTCCCAGGTTTCTTGGATGTTTTGTGCCTGATTTCTTTTAGATTTAACATTTTTTTCAACCAAGGTATCTGTTTCTTCTATTTTATCTTTGGTGTCTGAGAGTCTCTTCATTGTCTCTATATTCNGTTGGTGAGTCTTGCCTCTAAGTTTCCTATTCAAGTTCCTAAATTTTTCATTTCCAGTTTTCTGTCAATTTTAGTTTTCTTTGATTCCACTTCTACTTGCAAGTCTTNAACTTTATGCNTTTCTTTCCACTGTTTGTGTTTTCATAAGTTTCTTTAATGAATTATTTATTTCCTAAATAATTATTTATTTCTTGTGATTCAGGTATATTCCATTTCTCAGGAACTACTGTAGTAGGGTTGCTGGGCATTAGTGGAGACATATTATCCTGGATGTCATTGTTTGTGTCTTTAATGCTGATGTTTAAGCTTATGGGATTTGGACTGATTATAATTCTAGNTGTTGATCTCTGGTCTTGTCTTTTTTGGGTGGGTGTTTTGTTCCTCAGTTTCTGTTGCCCTTTCTGGTTCTAAGGAGAGTGTTGTGGTTGTATGTTTCCTCATAGGGAATGCTTCTGAGATTCTGCTAGGTGTGGCCACTGAGGGTTCTTCTTAGAATGTGTTTCTTTGTATTGAGTGCTGACACTTAGGAATGGAGATGAGNTAGAAATGCAGGTGCTGAGGAGGCCTACAGAAGGGAGGAAAGCAGGNTATGCCACCAGGATCTGATTAGTTCNCTAAGAACTATAACAGAAAGGGAGGAGAAGCCACAGCTGATAGTGTACTACAGAGCTGGAGATGAGACTCAGGGATTGGNTTTGGAGGAGAGGAGGGATGAAGATCTGAAGGATTGCCTGCCTGCTTCCCTNACTGGTGTGTNTGGCATGATCCCAGGGAGTGCCTGTGGAAGTTGACAGCTGAGAAAAAGGGATAGGAGGGTGAAGGAGGCTATAGGAGAAGAGCTGCATGTTGTGCTAGAGATGGGAACAAAGAGGAAGGGAAGCCACAGCAGGGAAGCCAGCTATAGAGCTGGACATGAGACTAAAGGATTGGATTTGAAGGAGAGCAGAGAGAGTGAAAATCACCTACCTGCTTCTCTGGCCAGTGTGGCTGCCAGGAATATCTTATAAATGGCCTTTTTTATTATAATGTAACCTTACCAAAATTTATATGAATATTGTAATAGATATGCAAAGGACAATATATTTTGCAAGGATATCATATGAAAACCCACATAAAAGGCAAATAACTTATTTTCTGTGTGTATGTGTGTATGTATACATGTACATGTTTGTGTGGGGGGGTACAGGTGCNGATGCATGAACACATTCGTTCACCTGTGTGTAGGCCCCAGGTTAACACAGATGTTTTCCTCAATCATTGTTCACTAATTCTTTGAGACAGTGTCTCTCACAGAACCTAGAGTTCAACGACTGAATCAACTAGCTGCTNGGTAAGCCCTAGAGAGCCTTTTGTTTCTGAAGCCTCTCAGGTTCATGAATTATAAGTGCACATCATCCTTCCTGGCTTTTCATACGAGTGCTGGGGTCTGGATTCATATCTTCACATGTACACAAAGCACTTCAACATAATATTGTGCTCTCTTCCCAGCCCCAGGATATTCTTTTGATTCATAATATTTCTCCACTAGATGCTTGCTATGGTCTCAGTGTTTGTGCTGTCCCCAAATTTCTGCACTGGCATTCTAACCCTGAATGTAATGATAATCCATGGTTGGGTCTGCCTAGAAGGATTTCCTTCTATTTTGTCCTTTTGCTTTTTATTTAGTTATTTTGTTCTTCCTTTCTCAAGAGGCCAGTGTTTTGAAGTTCATGATAACTTTCTATAGTTTCCAATTTTGCATTTATATCTTAAACTTCCCATTATGCCTTGAAGTATACTAAATACNATTTCTCTATTTCTTTATTGTGATTTCAGTGGAAACACTGCAGACTGTTCCTTTGTCACTTCTGGTTCACCTTTAATTCTCCTAGTCTGTGGAACACAGGACAAAGGACACTCGAATACTAGTATATAAAGCCTCCCAGGGGCATAGGGTATGGCCCATGCAAACCCAATTAAAAAACTAAAATATTAGTGTTTTTCTACAATGTGAGCTCTGTCTCTGAGGATGNAGCCCTTTCATGTTTCATATTACCTTGAGCTCATTCTAGAATCCCCAATGCTATAATCCCTTAGGTTAGACTTTTGCATAATTACCCTGCTGATTAAAATGAACATTCAAATGGGCCACAGTTTGCAAATGTCATCCCTGTTCACTTACATTTCGCCTTCCCCATTCGCATATGACTGACCTGATAATTCCTATTGTTCTCACCTTTTACAAANGTGATTTTTACACTTCATTCTATGATATTTTCAGTGGATTAGTTCTTGACTTTCTTGAGACAGGAATTAAAATGACTGTTTCGGGTTTTAACCACTTTTTATTTTATGTGTATGAATATTTAACTGTATGCATGTGGATACACTAGGGAGTTTCTTTCTTTTTTTGTTTTAGACAAGGTTTCTCTGAGTAACCCTGGCTGTCCTGGAACTTGATCTGTAGACCAGGCTAGCCTTGAACTCAGATATCTGCCTGTCACTGCTTCCAGCGTGTAGGGATTAAAGGCCTATGCCACCACTCCTTGGCTTCACTACAGAGTTTCTATGGAAACCAGAAGAAAACATCCCCTGGAACTGGAGTAACAGATGATTAAGAGCTGCCATGTGCATGCTGGAAACCTGTTCTCTGGAAGAGAAGCAAGTGCATTTAACCACTGAAATATCTCTCCAGCCCGGATTTTTTCTGTTTTAAAATCTCTTCTAGAGACTAAAAATAAACATTCTGTCACATTTGATAGCATAAATTTAACATGTAATAATTCATTTAAGCTTAATGATATTTCTGAGTCACTTGGTACAAATATAAAAATATTTTTATTGGTCTTTTGAGAATTACCTGCATGTAATATATTTTGATCATATTTATGCCCACTTTTCTTCTTGATTCCTTCCAGATATCACCCTTCACTTCTTCAAAATTTGTGTCCTCTGTTTTTTCCCTTTTTCTGTTACTCATGTCCACTTTATGTTGCTTCTATATTCACAGGTGTGTGCCCATCCACTAGACCACATACAACTTACAGAGGCCACATCACTAAATAGAACTGATTCTCCNTCNCCTAGAAGCCATCAGCTGCCCTGAGCTCCTCAGTTAGAGGTGGGGGCTTGTGATCTCCCTTATGCTGGAGGGTTGACTGGATGCATCTTGTGCAACTCTTGT
>LZPO01008770.1:4200-15272 GCA_001675575.1 Neotoma lepida | reverse complement strand
TTCTTGGTCCTGACTTGGTCCAGCTGTGACTCCAGAGAGTCCGCTTAGCCGATCTAAGATCCAGAAGGAAATAGTAATGTCAAATGGGAAACAGGAGAATCACAAAGCTGTTTGCCAGTCACCACATGAGAAGTCCCCACTTGTCTCAGAAGAGCATCATAACTGTAAATTTTTTTNAAAAACAGGCTTTATTTTCATCTCTGTGTATATTGNATATGTGTGTATACACCACACGTGTGCAGGTATTTGTGGAGGCCAGCAGAGGGTGTTAGAACTCCTAGACTTGGGGTTACAGGTGATTGATTGTTGTGAGTCTCCTGACATGGGTCCTAGAAACTGAACTCAGGTCCTCTAGAACAATAGCAAGGACTCTTAACTGCTGAGCATCTCTCTTGTCTGACTGACAGTTCTTAATTCTTAACTAGCTACTGCTCTTGTGTACCTGGGACTTCCCATCCTCCATAGTTAACATGGGCCACAGTCAGGATACAACTTTCNTTTTCCATTGTAATTATTCAAANTTTCTTATTTGTTTATAAAAAATGTGACATCAGTTTTGTCATCTAAAAATTTTGTACATATTATTTTTAATATAAAAGCAGTATTTTAAATAATTAACCAACTTAATTCTTATTTTTCTCTTCCCAACTCTTCTTAATAAGTTGTCTGAACTTAATGCATAACTTGAAAGTTACTCTGACACATCGTTTTATAAAACTTCAGTACATAATCATGTCAGTTTGGGAAGAAGAAAAAAAATAGTGCCTAATAGTTGTACATGATTTAAAATTGAGAAAAAGACATGACAGAGAGATAGGAAAAGTATATCAGATCCAAACTGACTGTCTTAAAATCCCAGGATGGCCTTTTGCCANCTGTGATAGTTTGGGGAAGCTGCTTGCTCAATCCACATCCCAGTTTTCTTATTTATAGTATAAATAATCATTGCTTTCCTCACTGGCTTGTTTTGAAGAGTAAATGAGTCAATGCATACAAGTTATTTCAAATGATACCTTGCAACAAAGTAGAAGCTACAAGTTTTGTAGGATGCTACGTGCTTTACAGATAAGATCTATTTAAACACTATAACATGTTGGTTAAAATAAATAGCATTTTTCAATCTGGCATCTTCATTTTGTCCTGAGAAAAGGCTGTGGAACCATGACTTTAGGTAGAAGCTCTTAAGGCATTAGTAGAATCTGTGTCTCCAGAAACTGAATCTCCTAGGGCTGAGTGTTCCTGGGAAGCTTTCTTCTGGAAAAAGCTGCTACAAATCTCCCTGATAAACCAGGTAGAAAGCAGAGACTGAACTCTGTACAGTCCAAGTAATAGAACTTACTTTATCACAATATACACTTTAAATCAAGAGGCAGTGAAAACACACGGTTCACACAATAAATATTTTACTGAATGTAACTGCATGGGAATAGGATAGTAGAAACTAAAATAAGTTCTTGCTTTTCCTTCTCTGAAAAAGAAACAGAAATTAAAATATATCAGAGGATAGGTCCCAGAAGTTCTTTGTGGTTTAGATAACAACTCTTTTTATATATTAAAGATTGGCATGGAACCTTTATTTTGGATGCTGTCNCCAAAGGTCCCTGTGGTAAGGGCTTGCATTCTGGCATGGTGTCATTGGAAAGTGAGGGCACCTTTAAGAGGTGATGCTTAGTGGGAAATCTTCATATCATTGGAAGTATGCTGCTGAAGAAGATTTTGGGACCTGGCCATTTCATTGTTTCTCTTTGACTTTCCAATCAGGTGGTGATGGGCTTTGCTCTGCCACATGGTTCTGTCATATGTCCTATGGACTGAAACCCTCAACACCATGAGCCACAGTCACCCTTCCCTCATATAAGCTGATTAGCTCAGATACTTGCTGCAGTGACAGAAAACTGACATATTAGATACCAAATACCTAGTTTAAAATTTACTTATTATTTAGTGGAAGCTTGTGTGTGTGTGCGTGTGTATGTGTGTGTGTGTGTGTATGTGAGTAGGTTCTCTCCTTCTATCATGTGGGTACCATGAACTGAACTCAGTTTGTCAGGCTTGGTGGTAGGTATCTTTACCTGCTCAGCCATCTTTCTGGTTACTATGATTTGTTCAACAGATGTGTCTTTCAAGTGATCCATTTCAGGAGAGAACTAGGCAGAGAATTTGTGGTTCAAAAAACTAAGACCTTTGATTAAATGCAAACAAGGCATACTGTCGTTGTTTACTCATGGTCCTAAGTTGGAAACAGAGAGGAGCCTGTCATCCTGCTGACTCAGAGGTGAGGGCACACCAAAGGCCTTATAGGGAGAGATAAATTCCTAAATGGAAACTCAGAAAGTTGAAGTGAGTTTTAGACTGATGAGATACAGTGTTAGCAATAGGGATTTTACATTTTGTTTTTGTTTCTGTAGTTCTCCAAGGGAGACTCTTGAAACCGTTTCNACTTCTAACTAGAAAGTTCGGATACCAAGCAGACAAGCCCCTGAGAGAAGNGTGTATGTGCTGTTTCTCTTGCAAAGTCAGATTGTGACACAGGCAATGCTGTTAAAAGAAACTGGTGACTTCCCCTCTCTCCACGTGGAAATCAAACTGGATCATNTACTTTGTCCTCCCTTTTCATGAGGCTTCACAGAGTGATATAATAAATGTACTTAAGCAAGGCAATTACCAAAATGTTCCTTTAGACATGCAAATTTAATGGCCTATTTCTATAGTGCATGAAAGTAAGTCTTTGTGAAATTACAGGATGAGTGCNTCTGAAGTTATCTTAAAAGGGTTGNCTTCCTCTTAAGNGGGTAAAAAAAAATGAGAGCGAGAGAGAAGCANGCATTTGGGANAGCTGATGCTAACTAAGAAGTTTCTCCGTTTGTCATTATTATAACCTANACACTCCCATTTTACATTTCTTCCCTATATCTACATTCNANAAATCTTTGGTCCTACGTTTTCATTTAGAGACTAGAAGCTGAANTGATCTCTTTTGGGGGTTGTCCAAGGGCAAGGAAGCAAAGGAAAAGAAATTAATATGATCAAAGATGTTCTCTTGGCTGAGTTTAACCTAACAGGGAAGAGGTTGAGTGACAGAGACGGAGGCTGATGTCCTTGTTNGTTTAGGACTTCTGAGGATTCTGGGAATGGAGTGTTGTTTTGGGACCCCTGAGACAAACACCAGACTAGGAATGTGGAAGATGGTCTTGTTTGGACAGGGAACCCAGGTCCCTGAAACCTNGCATCAGGGACTAACAGATGTAACTCCTGACTGGATGTGGTATTTCCATGACTGAAGATACAGCTATATAGTATGGTTATTGTGATTTGCTCAACAGATGTGTCCTTCAGATGATCCATTTAGGATAGAACTAGGCAGGGAATTTGTGGTTCACACAACTAAGACCNTTAATTGAATGTAAACAGTGTCTTGATCTAGGAATTTCTTACCTCCAGGACTGTGAGAAGAAAAGTGTATTCATTATAAACTCCCCAACCCCAGGTAGTCTGTTAAAGGCACACAGAATAGACTAAGATTCAGAGGTGGCACAACTGTCCCAGTGACTCTNTTCACAATTTTCTGTCACCCATCATAGAACCGTAAGTGCAATTTTATAATTTGAAATCAATTATTTTTATCTTAGCATATTTATATATATAACATGAAGTAAAGCATGGTTTCCTTCGATGGAGGGACATTTCTACAGTGTATATGCCAAAAGGACATCTAATTTCTGAGTATTGATAGCTCTAAATTCTTATCCATAGTAAATAATTTGTATTTACACCTAACTCAGTCCTTGATGACCTTGATCCTATGTTCATTCTGTCATACTGTAGCAGTATAGTTAGGCATCTATGTAACACACTTCCAGGTATCTGATGATCACATTTATACCCACCTCCCTTTTGCCTCAAGTGCATTTATCCAGTTGTCTTTTGGAGCTTCAACTATTTTGCTTAATTTAGAGTCCTTGTCTTTCATTAATTTANTCTCTTTCTACTGATTATATTTAATATACTGCTCATGATGGCACACAGTTATCNGGGTAGCCCAAACTTAGTTATTTCCTCTCTTAGTAAATATAATACTTGACTCTATTTTTGAAAGTGGTAACAAGTTATACACAAAAGCAGTGAATGCCGTTAATGGAGAGAAAAATCATTTTATAATGTCAGCAGCTTCCTTCTNTGGAAAAGGGGAATAGAATTATGAATTGTAGATATGTTCTTCTGACATATTAAATATATCCNGCAAANCCTGTGCTGCAGATATATTATTGCTCTCGCTATANAGAAGAATTTACTGAGGCTCAAAGGAGTTATATTATTTGACTGAAACACACAACTAGCAAGTGACACAGTATGAATATCCCCCTTACCAATTCCTGTGTATGTGTGTGTCTGTATTTCTNTTGCTGTATGTATAAGCCAAACAGAAATTTGTACAACTGTAAGAGTTCAGTAGCTGTGCTGGTTAGTTTTTTGTCTANTTGGCACAAGCTAGAGTTATATGTGAAGGGGAATTTTATTTGGGAAAANGCCTTCATCAGATTGGCTTGTAGGCAAGTCTGTGGGAATATTTGTTGATTATTGATTGATNTGTGAGAGCCCAGTTCATTGTGGGCAGTACTGTCCCTGAAGTGGTCCTGGGTANATAAGAAAGAAAAAATGGGNAAGCCATTAAGCAGCATTCTTCTGTAGTCTCTGCTTCAGCGCCAGCTTCCAGGTCCCTGCCTTGAGTTCCTGTCTTGACTACCTTTCAAAATGGACTCTGTAAGGCAAATAAACCCTTTCCTTTCCAAGCTTCTTTTGGTTATGGTGTTTNTCATAGCAATAAAAACCAAACTAGAACAGAAGCATATTACAAGACTGAATACAAACAAGAAACTAGCCTTACAAGATGTATTCATGTGTGTTGTATGTATGTCTGTATAAGTGTATGTGTGTGTGCATGTGCATATGTGTACATATCTGTATATGTATACATGTGTGTATATTTATGTGTAGATGTGTACATATGTATATGTATGCATTTGTGTGTATCATTATCATTTGAATCATTGTGCTTATTTGTCCTTGCTATGACCCAAGTCAATCTTGAAATTATTTCCGAATTAATGTTTAACATTCAAATTTCATTTGACATTGATGATTATAGTGGTTTGAATAGGAATGGCCCTCATGACTCATAAATTTGAGTGCTTGGTTATTAGGGAGTGACACTACTTGAGAGAGATTAGAAGATATAGCCTTGTTGAAGTAGGTGTGGCTTTGTTGGAGGAAGTGTGCCACTGAAGGCGGGCTTTGTGTTTCAAAAGCTTCTACCAGGCCTCTTGTCTCTTTCTTCCTGCTGTCTGTGGATTCAGATGTAGGACTCTCAGCTCCTTCTCTTGCACCATGTCTGCCTGTGTGTTGTCATGCTTCCCACCATGCTGATAATGTACAAAATCTCTGAAACTGTAAGCCAGACTGAATTAAATGGTTTTCTTTACAAGAGTTGCCGTGGTCATAGTGTCTCTTCAAATTAATAGAACTAATTGACTAAGCCGATGATTAAATTAATGATTTCATGAAGATAAGTAACATCTGAAAGAAGACCTCCTCAAAGAAGCCCAGGACAATGTCAGCTTATCCCAAGAGTTCATTGGTTCCTCCTCAGTCTAGAGAGCTTACAAAGATAGAAGTGTGGTGACAATGTCTGGATCATTTGTCTTGTTCGTTAAGAACATTTGTACTTAAGAGACAGACTAAAAACAGATGAGCTAGAGTAGGAAGGAGGAGAGGTGAACTCAATTTTCTTCTTATTTACATTTTATAAATCCAAATGATCTTTCATTAAATTGCAAACAGAGATGCTAATGCTGGAACTTCATGAGTGAATGTGCATTTCACATCTTACTTTACTGAGCAGATTGAGACTTGTTTAAAATTTTGGTAAAGGCGCAGGTGATATTTATATGTTACTATATTATTAGAGTAGCATTTAAAAAAGACTCTAAGTAGAATTGTCCCAATTATTCCTGCTAAACATTCTTTCTAATGGCCTCAATATACTTACAAATATTCACTGGTTTACATTTGTGCATACAATGTGCATTTGTGGACAGTTTTTGCTATATCCATTGTTAAAATTAGTAAATCTAAGGCAAAGGAGTTTAGGATGAGACTGAATATTTCTGAGTCTTTGACGATTATCAAATACTCTTCCATACTGAGTGACAGCAGCTGTTTCACACAGTTCTCATCCTCTGCCCAGGAGTGAGCACCTGAACATTTATAAATAGAAAGACTTCACGTGACCCATCACAGCCGTTATCTGTTACATAAATAAGCAGAGACTTAAAGAGGCAATATGACTTTCCCAAGATCATGCACTTAGTTCACAGTAGAACTGAACTTAAGCTTTAGATTTTTTTATTTTGNATAACATCAGCATTACTATCTACTAGAGTCATGAATTATATAGGAGTTTTTACCTACACTATCCCTAAGTATGACTGTAACCTTCTAATGCTCATGTGCATATTACTATCACCTTCTTATTGGTACAGCATTACTTTTTGAATAGGCAGAGAGTGAATAGCATTCTCAATGGTTTGGGAAATACTACTGAACAACTAGAGTTCTTCCTCATTTTTAAATAAAATGCTTTTATTAATTCTTTGAGAATTTCATACAATGTCTTCTGATCATATTCACCATCATTGCTCCCTCTAACTCTTTTCAAGTCCACTCCTACCCTTACCCCAAACTGTGTCCTCTGTTTTTGTTTTTTTGATAACTTACCTAGTCCAATTTACGCTGCCTCTCCAATTTACAGTGCTGTCTATTGGATCATGGTCAACCTACTAGGGGCCACACCCTTAAAGAAAATTAGCTATCCCTCCCCCAGTGGCAATCAATTGTCCATAGCTCCTCAGTTAGGTGTGGGGCTGTCAGTCCCTTCTTACTCTGTACTAGAATGTTGACTGGCTTGATCCAGTGACCTTCTTGTGCAGGTCACTACAGATGCTGAGTTCATGAGTTCAGTAGTCTTGTCATATCCAGAAGATACGAATTCACTCAGTTCCTGCCTGGCATCTATCTCTTAAAGCATTTCAGCCCTTCTTCGGAGGTGGCCACTGATAACTGTGAGAGTTGACATAGGTGTTCCATTTGTGGCTGACCATCCCACTGATACTTTGTGCCTTGATCAGAAATGATTTTCTGCATATTAACCACATATTGCATAAAGAAACTTGTCTGATAAGATCTGAGAAATGAACTAGCATGTAGTAGAGAAATACATATTTCAAGAGCAATTTGATACTATGTACATTTAGTAGAATCACTGTAGTGTTATTCACCTTCCTCCTTTTAAAATGCCAAATTCACTGTCATCTATTTCAGGGCAGGAACATTTACTGTAAATAATACAAAAAATTACATCTCTTTTATTTAGCTTGGTTTATCATATTTTATTGTGGCTTCAACAATGACATTTCACATTCTAAGGTCTTTTGTTAACCATTTTCAATAGGTAATTTTTGAATTAAATATTCCTTGTAGAGTTCAAATCATGGAACTGCCAAAAGTTAGTACAGAGATGATTTCTCATGATTGTATCATGTGACATTTCATATACCCATCTTTCATCTTGGTCACCACAAAGATAACTAGTTCCTTCAGCAGTTAGTGTGTATTGAGCTCCCACTGTGTCTGTGGAATTTACATGGATTACTATCTCAGCGCTGTGCAAGCTCCTCCACCAGTGGGTGCTGTTCTTATCCCTGTATCACTGGTAAAGGAACTGAGATTCAATTTTTAACAAAACTGAGTTTTGTGATGACCACGTTCTCACCTACAGATCATGACAGAGAATGTGAAGGCTTGGAATTCCTTCTGTAATCTGATCCTCAATACTTCCCTGATTTATCATACAAAATCTTTTTGGATAGTTTCCCTACNTATGTGAAAATGAATGTGCTTCACATTAAAGGAATGGAAAGTGGTTATCAGAGCACATAGCAGTTGCTTGTAAAATGCTAACTGCTTCATGAAATGTACAATTACATTCACAAGAAAAAGCTTATATTGTGCTTTTTTTTTTTCAAAAGTATTATTAAACTCTTAAATGTAGGGCATGTGGAATAGGGCAATAAAATATAGTGTTCTTAATTTCCTACTTTGTAGCCACAGCTCCTGCATTGGCTGGAGGCCAGTCCTTCTTTAGGTTGAGAATAAAGCTAGACCTTAAGTCTTCGTATAGCCAAGACTTACCTCATGAACACAGAGGCTACTTACCCCCCAAATGGACATAGACATGATTGAGAAGAGAACAAATTGTTCTAGTACTTTCCATCCAAAGAAGGAATAAGATAAAACAACAAATTTAAAATGAGTTTTTTATTACTTGGCATGACAGAAAGATACACCAGACCCCACCTTTTAGGAGCCCATTCTTTACCTGAATGAATAGATTAGTGGATAACGAAAATACAACACGTGCATTTGAGTGGTGAGGGCAGAGTATCACATGATGCTCCCATCTGAACTTTCTATCCTTTTTCATGGTGAGATGGCAGGAATGGTACTTCCCTAACCAGGAATGCTGGGATAAGACAGGGGTGGAGAACACTGATGTCCTNGCCAGTTATCAAGTGCCAGTTACATATGTGAGTCCCTATGCTGTATGTTTACTTCATATGTTCGATATTTTCATCTCTGCATCTCAACAAAGGCATTTTCTCTTTATGAGTTCCTTTGTGAGAGTGTGAGTGTAGCCTTCTAAGTGGAGTACACAGTCTGATCAGAAATCTTCTAAAGACAATGCAAAGGAGACTTGGAACTTATCTAACTTGTCTCTAAATTCTATCTGAGGCAATTATTGACTCCCAAGCCAGCCTCAGTTGTTTTAGGTTGAATTCTTTATTCTTTTCTTATTTATTTATTTATTTATTTATTTATTTATTTATTTATTTATTTATTTATTTATTGTTGCTCAGTTTCATTTTCTTTTCTCTCCTTTGGCATTGCAGCCTAGTACTGATTTAGATCCAGCTGGTTCTAGTTTTTAACTAAGGAGTTGAGAAGAGGAAAATTTTGGCTAAATATAACTGTAGTCAAAATTGGCAGGCNGCTGTGTTTAAATGATAGCCGCAGCTCTTCATTTTTTCCTAGACCCATGACATTTTGGATTGTTTTTTATAAAATATTTGTGCATGTGTGTNTGTGCATGTCTGTGTCTGTGTATGTATATGTGTTAGTGCATATTTAAGAGCAACTACCATTGGCTAAATAATAATCTGAGTTGCCAATAATTCTTTGTTCTGTGTTCAATGACTTTGAGTGACTCTTACCTAATCATTAAAAAAAGAAAAAATCATTTACATTTGGATGTTGTTTGCTTTATTCTTTTCAGTTAAACATGGAAATTGTTTCTCATTATNGACTATACAGGAATTAGATGAAAACCCCTTATGTAATTCTTCTAAAGCATAAATGTCATTTCAACTTTCCAGTGATGTTTTCTTCCTTCTGCATTGTAAGCTGTGTGAATTTTAGTAACCAGTTTTTTTTTTAGTGCTGTTATCTTTTAAAAAATGAATTTACAAATGAATCCTCCAATTTACATCACGCTGTGCTTTAGAATTTGATTTAATTCTGTTCTTCCCTATGTGGCACATCAATGATGCATTATAAAACACAGGAGAAGAATTCTCCTATGAGAATGGGATGCGATTTCATGCTAAAATAAGAAACAAGACTTCAAGCCTCCGGTTAGTGCAAAAGCCTTTTTNCTTCGCTGCCTCTGAGAATGCGCCCNCCCGTGATAGTTAACCTAAGCCTGGGTATCCTTTGTGACCTTTCAGACTTTCTAGTCTGGTCTAGTTCTTGTATTTGAGACTCTCATTGTTAATGCCTCTCAAGGATCCCTTGCCCTCTGCTTTTTTTCTATTTTAAATCCTTTCTTCCTCAGCTTTCCCTTTGCCTCTATAGATGGTGAGATGTAGCCCTGACCTAAATTCTAGCTTTACATATGCAAATGTTGCTAAACGTATTTTTGTTGGATGCTGTGAAGTTAGACAAGCCCCAAACTTAACGCTTGCTGTTTTATTTTTTATGATTATGTGCATCGTTAAAGAAGAGAAAAAGCTCCAGGATGCTTGCTCAAATAAATAAGCGTTCTTACTAATAAACGCTTGGGTAGGAAGCCAGTTCATTTGACATTTTAAGCTGAACCATATAAACGCTGCACTGCTAAAGCTGTAAAGCTGTAAATACATCAGTGTATTGTTGCATTTCCATTGAAAAAGTTTTAAGATTTATTTTTTGTGCGAGTGTTGGGGGTACAGGGCATGTGCACATTGCAGCACACATATGGAGGTCAGGGGAAGGACAACATGGATAATGGGTTCTTTCCTTTCACCACCTGGATCTTGCTGATCAAAATGAGGTCACCACGCTTGGAGACAGGTACCTTACCCACTGAGCCATCTCACAGGCCCTTCTTCCAACTTTTCTCATGGTCGTGTACACATGAAGCACAAACCATCCTAGCTTTGTTAAAGTGGCTAATTCAATTGTGTCAATTACTGTTCTACAAATCTTTAGAACTTTTTCATCCTGCAAAACAGAGGCTCCATATACGCTAAACATAACCCCACCAACCCTCATTCTTTTTTTCTATTTCTAGAAGNTCGACTACTCACAGACGTCATCTATATGTAAAAAAGGAGTCTTCTTCGTTTTATATCTGTCTTATTTCATTTAGCGTACTGCCCTCAGTGTTCCTTATTGTAGCACATTGCAGGGTTTNCATCCTTCTTTTAATGGTTTCTGTGTGCATTTGCATGTGTGCACCTTTGTGTGTGTGTATGTGTGATTTTCTTTATCCACTCACCTCTTGATGGCCATTTAGATTGCTTCTATGTCTTGTCTATTAATGAATAATGCCACANGAAACCCAGGAGTTCAGATATCTTATTGTGATATTGATTTCAGTTCTCTAAAGCATGTGTATAAGCCCAGGATTGCTCATTTAATAAATCTATTTTTATTTTATTTTTGAGGGACTTTTGTATTATGTTCATTAAAGGCTATAT
>LZPO01008769.1:4202-23352 GCA_001675575.1 Neotoma lepida | reverse complement strand
TGGCCTCATTTGCTGATAGTTAAGGTATCTGTGTCTCTAACATAGGTAGTGCCTATCAAAAAGCACTGGGAACTCTTTTAGTGCCTACTATGTACATTTCCCCAAAGGGTCATGAATCCATTTTATCTAGATTACTGTATTTAAAGCCCAGACAAATCGCCTTAATATTAAATTACTTTTCAAGGTTTTGTTTTGTTTTGTCGTGTTGAAGGGGANTACCTCCATCAGTAACCCTTTTCCATGGATTTTATTGCATGTTAGCTATACCATCTTAAATTTGGTAGCTATACTGATAACTTGAACCCCATTATTGATAAACATGAGGCTCTCCCGTTTCTGTTTTTATTATCTGATACTCTTAGGTAACTGTGCATGCAGAGATAGCTTATTATTGAGAAGCTTTCAATTTTAAGAATCATAAATGCCAACACTCTGTCTAGGTGCATAGATTTGAGAGGATTACAAAACGTGCTTAAAGACATCTACTAACTTTTCTCTTTGATGGTTAAAAAAGCTGCAATAAGGGCTGGAGAGAAGGCTCAGCAGGTAAGAGCACTTACTACTCTTCCCNAGGACCTGAGTTCTATTCCCAGAATTTACATCATGCAGCTTACAACTGCCTGAGTCTAGTTTCGGTGAGATCTGTCACCTCTGATATCTTCAGGCCCCTTCACATGTGTTGTAACCTACCCACATATGCATGCACATAATAAAAAAAAATCTCTAAAAAAGAGTTTCACTAAAAACAAATTAAATATATACGTGTGTGTGTGTGTGTGTGTGTGCGCGTGTGCGCGCGCGTGTGTGTTGCCAAATATGGAAAAAAAATAAATGGCAGTTTAAATTGATAGATATATTATTGTAAAACCTGAGTTTTACAAATAGAAATACTGAAAAAGCTTAATTAGAACATTATGTGAAACATCTCATCTGGAATCCACCAGAGTTTATGAAAGATAAAATATGAGAGTAGATATTTCTTAAATATTTTTCCTCCAAATAGAAAACCCAGAATGAATGTTTATTTGTAAGCCCCCACCCTGAGAGGCTGTGGTGTTAGTGCTCTTTTTTTGAAGCCATCTTGAGATACCTTGTAAACCAGAAAAGGAGACTGAACTCATTGAACTGTAATATTACATCAGTATTCTTAATCAGAAAATGTATCTATTCCTTAGCTTGAAATTAATTACTTTCAGAAATTTAACCTGTCTCCGATTATAATATTTGTTTCTGTTGAAGATTAGAAGAGTTCAGCTAGGGTGCTCTCTTCCCCTCCTCCTCCTCGTCCCCCCACCACTCTCTCTATAAAATAGGCTCTTATTTAGAAAAGGCTGCCCCCAGACATGCCTCAGCACGCTCCACCATTCCAAGCCCATGCAGGTGCGTCTATAGAATAGGTCNTGCTTCCCTGGTACTCCCTCGAGCAGGTGGTGCTCAGTGGGTAAGTCCTGGTTTGTGTTTTCTGTTAAGTTATAAAGGAATTTATGTAAACAGCTTACACATTTCTTTTTTAATATAATGCAGAAAAAGTAAAGATTACTTCTAAGCCTGATTTTTTTTCTCTCTCTCGTGTTTATTTTATGTTCAAGAAAGCAGGGCCTATCTTTGACTTGGACTTGAAAGGAATTTGGTGGTTACAGATATGGAGTAAATACAGTGTGAATTCCTCCAGTAATTTCCAAAGTACTTGAGGCCCTCATTCCAGCTCCTCCGTGTCCTGGAGAATTAACCATTTGACAGTCACTATGGCAACAAATGCACCAAAGTTATTTATACTAATAAAATAGTCTGAGTTACAGGTTTAATATCAAATTCAAATATTTTTACTTTTATTCTTCAAAATCTAAAAAGGGAACTTTTGCTTTTACTGATCGCTATTTAAGAACTCAAGAATTTTCATCTCAAGTCCTACTGTTATTTATTTTCTGTTTATTGTTGACAGAATGTTAAGATGAGTAGATCCTGGCCTTTGAAATCATGACACATGCTGAACCATTCAGGTAGCATGTCTGTTGTGTACCCATTGTGTTAGAACTGACTGGGATTTTTTTTGAGAGAACTTCTTTATTGAGAATGGTCTAAGAACTTTTTTATATCTGTATGTAAAACAAGCTAACTTCCTAAATACTTACTATTCTTCCCAAAAACATGTCAGTTTTCCGTGGCCAAGAAAGGGGAACAAAGAGCCATCATCGTGATGTGGCAGATGTGGCAGTATTGGAAGTCTCTGGTCACTAGAGTTTAATATAATCTAAGGAGAAATGTTAAAAAAGAGGGAAAATATGCATAGAATTCCCAGTCTAACTTACTGAGGACAAATGACCATTTTATAAAAGTGTCATTAAACAGAGCCATGTTGCTCTAATAATACCACAAACATGTTCAAAAGAGAAAATAAGGAAGCCAGAAGGAAAAGTTAGAAAGCCATGAAAAAAGAGCATGAAAATTTTAAATTTCTGTCTGGTGACTGGCTGTTTTATTTCTGTATGCCTCAGCTTCTGCATGGGCACTGGGCCATCTGTAAGAATCCTGGTGATGTCATTATGTTGGCAAAAGGAAGAGCTACAAAGACATATTATAGGAAGCAAATTCTTGAGGGAGGTGTCTACTAGAGGATCACAGAGGTCTTAGAGTTGCACTTGCCATGGCAAATACCTGTAGAGCTGGGTGGGCACTGGGCACAAGCATGCAGCTCCAAGGAAAACAGTGATCAGCGCCTGCTGGAGAACAGAGTGGTGACCTTTGAACCTGCTCCTCCTTCCTCCCAATTTGCTTTTTAAGTGTTTACCTGAAGAAGGCTTAGTCCCTTCATGGAGGAGTGAGGGAAGGCAACTATGTGGATGAATGGGAAGTGCAAGTCCATTCAGCTATTTGGAATAAGAAAAGGGATAAGAAAGTGTGCTAGGAAAAGGAAGAAAACTGGAAAGAGTGATCTGTCTGTTAGGACGGAGTTAAGTCACTATGGGATAAAGTAGTATGAACACACTGTTACCCTCACACTGTGCATGGCAAGAACAAGGTGGTCATTGCAGCCTCAGACTGCAGGTCCTAGTTTCAGACTGAGTTTCTTATACCACATGGGATTATCTCTGTATTTCCTAGAGGAATATGGTTGTCTTTCTAGGTCCCCTAGCACATGATCTGGGTCTGGGGAAGTCTTGTCTGAAATATTTTCCCCAGATATCCCTATACTTCCCTGTCCTCCTTTATTTAGGTCACACTTAAATATCACTTGCATAAGAGAGACCTCTGTCTCCATCTGACACTGTAACATCTTTCTTTCACACATTATTTCCTTCCCTTTGACATACTCATGAATCTTTATGTCTTCTCTGTTATAAGCTTGCTCCACTCCTATATCCCAACATCTAGAAGAGTNTAGGAAATTGGAAGTCCTTAACAAATATATGCTGAATATGTGAATAAGAAACTTGGCATAGAAATCAAGAAGAATGGGTATGGGTCATACTTCAGTTTGAAAAAGTCAGTCTTAAGACAGAATGATGCAAATAGAGTATACATAAGTAAAATACGTTGGATATTTTTGAGGTGTGGTCTCACTGTTTTTTTTTTTTCTGGGTTCAAGTGATCTTTCTTTACCCCAGCCTGCTGAGCAGGTGGGACTACAGGTGTATACCTCCAAAACTGGATGTATGTGTGCGTGTGTGTGTGTGTGTGTGTGTGTGTGTGTGCACGCACATGTGCACGTGCCTGTGTCTGACCTCTCTTTTTAATTACATCCAGTTTTTGTAAGAACAAGGAATATTTTCACTAGAGCACCTTAGCATGGAAGGTATTCAATTTAAATTAATTGCTTGAACAAGAGCCACAGTGAGGAAGAAGCAAATAGCATGGGTTTGCCTTAAATATGTTTTATTCCTTTTAGGGAAAATTGGAATTCTAAGAATCACTAACAGTACAACAAACAGCACCCATATTGAGTACTTCCTGTTTGTGAGCCACAGTTTTCACAGTTGCAAAATTGACTGCATGGTCAATGTTCTTCAGGTTTGTGTTGTATGGAAGCTACATTTGAAGCATTTGTAGGAAACAGTTTTTAAAAGATATCCAGTCTCCTTGTCTTTTCAGTGGAGACTATGGACCATTTTGTTTAGTGCTTACTTTGCCAGGAACTGAAGAGAAAGTCTTAAGAGTACTAGCCTGGGAGGTAGCAAACTGACCAAGAGTGACTTCTTGGGGGCAAACTAATCTTACTACTTCTCATTCTGCATTTAGAAGAAAATGAATAGATGGTGATTGGTGTGCCAGTGAATAAGGTTCCAGTCTTCATCAACATGCCCAGTGCACAAATCCCTAAGGCGTGTTCTATCACTGTTGTATTGGAATTCCAGCTGGAGCTAGCCTCGGTATCTAACCATTTCATATGAGGAAGCTGACACCTGGTGCAGTTAGTATCGTATTGTGGGTCAGACTTCCTAGGCATGAATCTGTTTAAAATCTGTTTGACCTTGATCAGATTTATTACCCATAAACCCTCAGTTTCTTCACTTTTGAAATGGGCACAAGGAGATATTGCTGATGAACCATGTAATACAGTCTGGACTTAGCACTCAGGAAACAGAGATGTTTATTGTTAGTGATGTGCCTTCAGATTAGAGAGCATCTTACTATTTCAGTGCTGCACCAGCCCTGTGCCCACTGTACTGTGCCACTTTTCATGTGAGTCTTACTCAGTGATAGTTCTTAAGATGAGTGTATTGTGATTTTAACTTTCAAAGTAAGTATTATAGTTAAGCAATTGGAGACTTTAATTTCTGATAGTGTTATCAGATTTATATTTTGACGTAAATTTGAAGGGAAACTGAAAAACTGTATGTGTGATAGGTGTTTTGTGAAAAGGGGTGCTTCCTGTCTGACTCCCTTTTCTACNCCNTCCACCCTCCCACTCTGCCACATAAGTTATGGAGAGTCACTCACTGCTGCTTGACCCTCTTAGGAACTTGAGGGAAGGTAAATTAGAATAACAGTCTGAAGAAAAGCAAGCCTCTCCTAGCTTCACAAATTCTTGGAATATTCGAAATAAGTTCACTGCTTGTTATCTGATCTTTTTATATCTTCAGTTTCTTCTTAAAGAGAATAATTCTTTGAAAAGTCTTATGATACAGCCTCGTTAAAGGACTGTTTACATTTTTTCCTATGCTTCAATATAAATTAAATTCCACAATTGAAAAAGACATTTCTCTCCTGGAGGATTAATGGTTGAGAACACTTGCTGCTCTTGCAGAAGACCTCAGTTTTGGTTCTCAGCCACCATACAGTGGCTCACACAAAAAAGCTATTATTTCCTGATGTAGGTTTTCAAATATGTAACTGTTCATGTTATTACCTAAATTTAATACACATATTGAAAACTTTGCNAAGTTCTGGGTAGACTTGGCTTATGTTTCAGCCTTGTTCTGTTAAGTCAAAGATTTGTCATTCTCTTTAGTATCAAGTTTTTCCAGGTTGGAGCTTTTCAGAAGCAACCTTTTGTTTACTTGGTTGCTCAAAGTGGATTTGTCTGATAACTTGTATAAGCTAATATTTGTTCTGTAAGAGAACAGGTAAAAACATAGTGGCTTTCACATGGCATTCATTTATTATTATTTATGAATCTCCAGGTTAACTGATCAGTTGATTGATCTCAGATGGGTTAAGTCAGTGTATTTATGGTCATTGATTTGATTTGCTTTAGCAATAAATGGCAACTGTCCACCTACTTGGCTGAGCTTTTGGAAACAGTAGACTTCCCAGAGAGCCAGAAGAAGCATGTAAAAATGAATTTTAGATTTAACAAGTCAGTGTCAACCACATTCTGTTGGTTGGTTGGTTGCTTTGTTGGTTGGTTGGTTGCTTGCTTGCTTGCTTGCTTCGTTGGTTGGTTGGTTGGTTGGTTGGTTGGTTGGTTGGTTGGAAGAAAACCTCAGGGTCTGGATTCAGGAGATGGAAGAGCTGTAGAATGACGCTACAAAGAGGAATGCCAGAAAGAAGGGTGTGTGTTTTTGGTTATTTTGTGTTTTTGGTTATTTTGTTTGGTTTCATTTCTTCCCAATTTGTCACAATAGTTAACAGGATTTAGTTGCATTTAAAAAAATTCACCCTTTTAGTTTATGACATTCTAATTCTTCGTGTCAATTTCCTGAGGTGAAAAGCAAATCACTAATCCAAAGGGTAAAAGGGCTTAGAAGTTAGATACTAAGGGAAGTTCAAATTCCAGCTTTATCATGATTCAGAGCCCTGTCCCACTTGTCAAATAATCTTCCTGGTAGGCATCAAAAGTAGCTGACTGAACTGAACCTCAGATTCCCTATGTACTTAAAAAGAAGAGCAGGGCAAATATTTACCAAGTCCCTTTAAACAGTTGAGTTTATTCTTGGAAACCTGTTGCCCACACTCCATTCAAGGTATAGACTTGATGGCCTCCTTACAAAGGGAAGAGAATATATGCCAGGGATGGAAGAGGAACATATGACTAATTTTGACCTCAGAAGGAAGTGACCATTGGTGGATATTGTCCTATGATAATAGATGTTAGAGACACATACTAAAGAGGTGTAGACCCAAGGTCTCCTTAGGGTAGGATTCCCTATAATTCATAGGATGGCAGTTGTAATATTAACATAATCTACATTTAGAATTTTGTTTTTCAAAAGAATTCTGGTCCCTTTTAGACACAACTAGATATGTGCCTTAATACCACATTTGGGAATTATCACCCATTTACAAAAAAGAGTATAATGTAATACATGAAGGATAATAATACCACACATGAACATTTGACAGTTAATTGTCTTTAAATGTTTTAAAGAGTCACCTAAACCTGAAATGGCATGGATTTCTTTCCTATGCATTACAAGGAGTTGTCATATTGAGTGGGGACTAAATATTTAAATCCCTTCATCCTTGAACAAGGATGAAAAAAGAAGGTGAAACCCAGCTGGACAGTGGTGGCGCACGCCTTTAATCCCAGCACTCTGGAGGCAGAGGCAGACAAATCTCTGAATTCAAGGATAGCCTGGTCTACAGAGGTAATTCCAGGACAGCCAAGGCTGCACAGAGAAACCCTGTCTTGAAATATAAATAAATAAATAAATAAATAGATAGATAAATAGATAAATAAATAAATAAATAAATAAATAAGGGGGTGGGTGGGGGAAGAAAGTGAAACCCATATAGAATAAAACTGAGTTAATGTAATGCATATAAGGGTCCAGAGACCTCAGAATCTGGACTCAGAAATGGTGAGCTTTTAAAGCCTCGATCAGGAGATCAGGACAGGTACCAGGTAAATACTCTCAAAGGAATCCAAACTGTACTGAGTCTCTTCTGGTATTACCTCTCTGTGAACACAGACATGTCAGCTGACTTTTCTGTACCTTAGTCACTGTTGAATTATATAGTATTCTAAGGAAAGAAAGTTTGGGTGTCATTTTTGATGAATGACAAATAAAATGTTCCATTGTAGATAATGAGTGTGGTATAAAAGCCCTTACTTGATTTTTTGAGAGTTAAACCAGCTTGAGTAGATTTAGTCTTTGCTTTTTTGAACAAGTTTCCCAGGTTAGTGCTTTAGAAGGACCATGTCCATCCATTAGTCAAGGGAAACATTAGCTGTTCCAAATATTTGGGAACCAAGGATATTTTCACCAGACAAGCAATACTCATTTCNTATGAATACATGTTTTTTGTTTGTTGTTTTAATCCTACAGGAGACTGCTGAGGAAAGAATCCTAATTTGGGAAGGACTGTTAATTGGAAAAAAATCTGAGGGACAGGTAGGGGTCAGGACTCTAAAATGGAGGGTCATAAAGATAAAGTTTGTGCTAGGTGCCGAGGAATCGAAAAGAGAAATCATATTTTTCCCAGTCTCAAAGGGCTTACATCTGTCTAGGGGTCATGATTGCAGGTTATTAAATAATTAAAAAACAAATACAGTGGACTTGGTATCTTAATGAGAAACTAGTCTAAGAAGAGGGACAGTGTATCTTCAGATGGTTCTTCCTTACGCAAATTAGTGTTTCTGTTTCTCCTGAGTCAGCTCTCATCCCTAGATGCCCTGATGCATGGCTAGGCCATCTTGTAAAATCTGCCTTGATAAGTCGTGACCCCCACACATAGACCTTGGTACCTCCTTTTGGTAGGAGGGCACTGCCCTCCATAAACCTTCTGTGTTTCAGTGGCCAGTTTTCAGTTATTTTGTTTTTCAAAACAGGGTCTCACTATGTAGCCCTGGCTTTCTCAGAACTGACTGTATAGACCAAGATGGCCTTGAACTCACAGAAAGTCCTTCTGAGTGCTGGAACTGAAGGCATGCACCACCATGCCCAGCTCAGTGGCCAGTTTAAAAAAAGCAAGTGATTTCTGCCTTATCATTAGAAGGTAAAAGCTGAATACTAAGGGATATATTCTGCTTTAATGACTGACACAAGTTTAAGAAAGCATTGTCATCATAATCAGGGAATTTTAGGCATTAGCAAAAGGCTGGAAATAATTGAGACAACAGAGTCTTATGTACCTACTTTTTCCTCTGTGGAGCAACAACCGGCTTGTTTTTTTCTCCATCCCTACTACTCATCTCCAGTCGTCTGCTGCTCCTTTCCTACACCACGGTGTCCATAAGTCACATGCAGTGGACTACTTAAGGCTGATGTGAGTTAGTGGCACCACGCTCTTCCTGGTATTCATGAAGAAAAATAGGTTTTTATATGATCTCTCCTGCCCTCCTCATTCCTATTCAAGAGTTGCATATTCGCAGAGGTAGAGCTCTGGAATGTGAGTATTTTTAGAAACTCCTCAGAAAATTTGGATGACCAGCCATGCTTGGAACCATAACTCTAAAGGACAGTGAAGGTGCCAATAAATGCTAGTGCCTAGGATGTGGTTCCAAAATTTGCAACCTTCATAACAAGAGGAGAAGCCTGCAATTGCAAAACAATCCCTGTCCCTAGTTATTTAAGAATAAAGACCAAAGTAGCTGGGCTAATGGGTTCTTGCTCTTAAGGGAGGCCCACCTTTGTTGGCTTGCCTTTGTCTTGATAATCTGCCAAGAGCCTGAATCAACAGGGGCACATAAAGAGGCACACTGAGGCAATAGGTATTATGGAATGACCTATACAAGAAGGAAGGGGCTGCTTTATTGCTGCTCGGTGGGATGAACATTGCTGTAAAGTGCCCATTGGTAGGTGGGAGGGAGGAAGAGAGATGGATTCTGGAACTCTTCTTTCTCAGTGAAGAAAAAAAAAAAAACCTAGTATGCCAGCAATTGTCCTTGAAACAGAATGGAGCAAGCAGCTTTGGGATGGTTGTATGTGAACACTCATAGGTCAGTTTTAGTTTACCCAATTTTTATATCTAAAATTGTATGAGAAGGTTTAAGGGTTCAAATTAGATAAGCATACCAGTGACCAGATATGTGAAAACATAGGGAACCCTGCAGAGGATTTTAAAATTTGCAGTTTAGTCCTAGGTGAAAGTAAAGCAACAGAAGTGAGANAAGAGATGGAGTCAGCAGGTTGGGTAAGGCAAACAGTGTTTACTTTGGCCGCGGTAGCAAAGATAAATGCAAAGGTGATAGTTGCAGGAAGTCTTACCATCTGTAGAACACTCACACTTAAGATACCTTTCGATGATAACTCTTAACAGGTGTCATTTACACTAGACATGGATAGAGGTAAGAGGCATGAAGTGTGTGGCTTCTGCTTCCCTCCCAGCTTCTCTTCTACTGTCAGGGTAAATTTAAGTGTCCAGGTATGAGGAGGAAGCATGGAGCACTGGCTTTTGTTTGGCTGGCTAGTTCTCTAGTCCTCTAGTTCCTTGGGTTTTTCTGCAAATGACATGATTGTATTTTTCTTACACCTGAGTAATACTCCATTATGGAGTCACACTATATTCTTTTATCCATTCATCTCTTGATGAATACCTAGGCTAATCCCACAGCTCTTCTGTTATGAATAGTACAACACTACATGGAAGTATTCAAGCATCTCTTCCATGTACAGACTTGATTTTCTTTGGGTGATACCCAGGAGTGGTATGCTTGATCATGTAGCCGTTATACCTCAGGGAGACATGCACACTGTTGTAATTTACACTCTCACCATTAGTATAGTATATAAGGATGCCTTTTGCTCCACATATTTTTGAGTAAAAGCCATTCTGATTGGGGTGAGATGGACTCTCAGCATGGTTTTCGTTTTCATTTCTCTGCTGGCTGAAGACATTGAGCATTGTTTTGTAATGTTGGGGCCATTTGTACTGTGGAGAGGTGACTGTTGAGGTAATAGGTAATTTTTTGACTGGATTACCTTGTTCTTTTGATATTAAGTTTTTCTGAGATCGTTGTATACTCTGCATATTAATCCTTTGTCATGCAAATAGTTGGCAAGGATTTTTCTCTCATGCCGGTGAACTCTCTCTCCATTTAGTTGTTTCCTGTGTTGTGAAGAAGCTTTTTGGAGTTTTATAATCTGATTTTTCAATTCTTTTGTTTCCTATGCTGTTGGAGTCTTATTTAGGAATCGCCTCTATTGAAGACTTGAGGTGCTTTCCCACTGTGTGCTTCTAGTAGTTCCGCAGTTTGCGATCTTACATTGGGGTCTTTAATCTATTTTGAGTTGATTCTTTATGGAGAGTAAGCAATAGAGTATAGTTTTAATAGTCTTTGCCCCTGTGGCTATCCAATGTCCCTAGCACCTCTTGTTAGAGGATTTTTCTCCAAAATATGCTTTTAACACTTTGCTAAGAACCCATGGCTGGAGCAACTTGGATTTATTTCTGGGTTCTCTGTTTTATTCCATTGGTCTGTGTGCTTGTTTTTGTGCCAGTACTGTACTATATTTGGTACTATAGGCTGTGTAATTTATTTTGAAATCAGAGATGTGATGTTTGTATCATTACGTTTATTGATTAATGATTATACTGCTTTGGCAGATTACAGGTGATGCACACCTGTAATCCAAACACTCAGAAGGACAGGGTCAGAAGATCATTAAAACTTTGAGGCCAACTTGGTGTACATAATGAGTTCCAGATAGAGCAGGGCCAAGAAACCAAACTTGAAACAAGTGAGCAGTAGAGATGGCTTTGGCTATTTAAGGTCTTTTTGTGCTTCCATCTGATTTTTAAGATTGGTTCTTTAGGTTCTTAGAAGAATTAATGGGGATTTTGCTCAATCTGTAGGTCACTTTTGGTAGTGTGGTCATTTTTAATGTTAATTCTCCCAAATCCAGGAACATAGAGGCCTTTCTGTCTCCAGTGTTTTTCAGTGTCTTCCTTCAGTATTTTATTAGCTTTTTTTATTGTAAAGGTTTTTACCTTCTTAGTTAGGTTTATTCCTAATTTCATTTATTCTTATTTTCTCCCTTCTTTCCCCTTCCTTCATTTCTTCTTCTTGTCAGTTATCCCTCATTCTGTCAGCTGTTTCAAGTTTCTTCCTCAGTGAATTCATTATTGGTGTATAGAAGAAGTACTGAGTTTTGTTTCTTGTTACTTTGCTGAACTTGTTTATAAGGTGCAAGAGTCTCTTGGTGGAGTTTCTGGAGTCTTCCAGCAACATAAGTGTGTCGTCTATAAGCAGGGCAGTTTGACTTCCTTCTTTCTTTTTCATTTCATTTTCTTTATCTAGAGGGTCTGGCTAAAATTCCAAGTACTATAGTCAATGAAAGTGATGAGAATGAACATCCTTGTCTTGTTCCTACTTTTAGAGGAAATTTTTCCTGTAATTCTCCACTCAGTCAGATGTTGGCTGTAGGTTGGTCATACGTAGTCTTTATTATTTATGACCTATCTATGTCAGATTTGTTTAGGTTTTTAAGATTTTATCAAAG
Organism: Neotoma lepida; assembly: GCA_001675575.1. NCBI lineage: Eukaryota > Metazoa > Chordata > Mammalia > Rodentia > Cricetidae > Neotoma > Neotoma lepida. The sequence continues at coordinate 11,527 of LZPO01008769.1, read as the reverse complement.
GCCTTTTCTGCATCTGTTGAATGATCATATAAATTTTATTCTTGATTATGTTCTGTATTACATTTATTTGTNTGTGCTAAACAGTCCATGCATNCCTGGAATGAAACCAAATTGATGATGCTATTTGTTCTTTTTAATGTGCTGTTGAATTGACTTTGCAAGTATTTTATTGAGGGTTTTTGTAGGAGGTTTAGCAAGAGTACTAGTCTACAGGGTTTGTGTTGTGCCTTATCATTTGGTTGCAGAGTAACACTAGTTCATAGACTGAGGTTTGAAGAGGGTGAGCAGTATCACTTATGGAAAGTTTTGAGGGGCACAAACATTTGGTTCTTCTATAGAAGTCTGGTCAATTTTAGCAGATAATCCATGGAGGCTTGAGCTTTTCTTTCTTAGGAGATTTGCTGCTACTCTGTTCTCATTGNTTATTATTGTTCTGTTTGTATTTTTATATCTTCTTGGCTCTATTTTGTTATGTCATATGTGTGTAGAAGATTGACCATTTCTTTAAGATGTTTCAATCTATTGTAATTTTCTAAAACATNTTCTAATAACACTGAATTTCAGTGGGATTTGTTGTAATTTTTTCATTTTTAGCTCTATATTTTTAAGTGTCTTTCTTTCAGTGAAATTGGCTTAAGTATTGCTAGGGGTTGTCTTTATTTTTTTTCTCAAAGCTGAAAATATTTTTTCTAGATTCATATTTTATTATTTAAAAAGTGTGTGTGTGTGTCTGTGTGTGTGTCTACATGTGGATATATGCACATGAGTGCANGGCATCAAATTCCCCTGGAGCTGGAGTTACAGACTGTTTTGAGCTGTCCAACATAGGTGCAGATATCAAACTCAGGTCCTCTGCAAGGACAGTATGCATTCTTAACTACTGAACTGTCTCTCCAGCCCCAAGACTCAATCTGTTCCATTCATGCTTTGTATTATCCTCTTAGGCTCTATCTCATGTATTGAAGAGCTCATCTTATCATTTTTTCTTTCCTTCTTATTGATTTTAAGCTGTTTGTCCCTATTTGGGGAGACTTTGTGATGTATTATTACATTATATATCAGAGACTTTGTGATGTATTATTATATGTCATGTCTATAATGTATGACACTCGTAGCTATAACATTTCCTCTTGGTGCTGTTTTTATTGTGTTCCACATGGTATTCTGGAATGTTACATTTTATTCTAGTCTCAGTTTTTTCCTCTTGTTTCTCCAGTGCCCACTGTTTGTCTTTAGTTTTTGAGACAGGGTGTCTCTGCCAAGCTGAATCAATTCACTGTTTCACCTAGCTGACTTGGCCAGTGGATTCACCCCTCTTCACCAGAGTCATGCGGTTACTTACAGGTTCAGTATGTCACCATGCCTAGTTAGTTCTTCAAATGTTTCGGCATGCCACCATGCCTAGTTCTTCATTGGGTTCTGGGGTCTGAACTCAGGTGTTCATGTTTGTACATCAGGCGTTTTACCAGCTGGGTCATCTACCTGGCTCTTTCCTGGTGCTCTTTATATGAAATTATATTTTCGTCTTTCATTTCAGTTCGAAGGATTCTCTTTAGTATTTTCTGGAGGGCAGATCTGTAGATGATAAACTCTTGTAGAATATTCTAATTTCCCCCTCACTTTTAAAGTGTAGCATCGCTGAGTATAGATCTCTGACATCTTATTCTTTCCATTTTTTGAANAGCTCACCCAGCTGTCTTCTCTGAGGTTCTGCTGCTCCGAATTTGTGTATGATGAATTGTCTCCTCTTGCCTATGGGATTCTCTGTTTATAGATTTGATAGTTTTATTATGATGTGCCTAAGTGTGGATCTTTTAAAATCTAACATATTTGGAGTCCGTTGGGTGTTTGAATGTGTTCCATTACATGTGGGGTTGTTTGGTTGTTGTTATTTTTTCAGATAGTTCTACTTTCCCTCTCTTTGTGACACTAGCTGTATCATAGTTATAAGTAATGATGTCCCATAAATCTCCAAGCCTCTCTGCAGTGCTCCCCCCCCCAATTCTTTTTCCCCAGTTCCTCTGGCTGCACAATCTAAAGGAATCTACCTCCAGGATCACTGATGGTCCGCCGTGCCTGCTGATGCTTCTCTTGGTTCTCTCTAGTGAACTTAGTTTTAATGCTTCCCTGTTTTNACATTTCTGTTTTGGTTCCATTTCATCTTTTCCATCTCTGTATTAATATTTTCAATGTAAATGATACCAATTTCATATTTCAGTTCATTAGNCATTGTTTACTTTATGTCAGTGTATATTTGAAATACTACAATGCCTAAGCTTTCTGAGGCAGTATTTCTCTGTTGATTTCTTTTTTCTTGTGCATTGTCTGTACTTTGTTTTTAGAACTTGTATTTTTATTGTTGTTGAAAATGAGATATTTTAATATGGATTGATCCCTAAACTGAAATCAAAAATCTAAATACTTTTGAGTGCTAACATGATAGTTTAAGATTGTGGAGTATTTCAGATTTCATATCCTTGNTTTAGAGGTTTTTAAGTCAGCTAANTGTGTACATGTTCCAAAAATGTGGAAAAACTGAAATCTGAAACCCTTCTGGACCCAGGATATTCAGATAAGAGGCACTGTGTTTGTAGTACTGTGATGGCAGTCCTGCTCTCTCCTCCCTCCACAGCACTGGTTGATTAGCATTACAGACATTGTTTAGGGCCTGTCCTCAGGTCCTCTATAAAACTTACGTTCTTGTGCACTGTAAATAGCCTGACATCTCTTCGTCAGCAAGGATCCATAGCTTAGGGCCTGTCCAGGTCTTTCTGGCCATGCAACCCAGCCCTCCTCATGACTTCTAGGAATATGTCAGTCCTTTTCAGAGCCTCTGTGGACTCTCCAGCTTTTCTTTCCAAGGGTTTTAGTTAGTTTATTATTTGTTCCAGCTGTAACTGTCACCTCAGGGTGCACAAAATAAGACATTGTAATAGATGTCTTCAGCAGCCCTCCTCTCTAAGTGTAGTACTTTACACCAAGCCAGTTTTATGGCAAAATAAAGCAAAATAAAGACAGTCCTTTTGAGGGGATCTTCCATAGAGCTACCAGATAGATCAGAACAAATAATTACAATTCTTGGTGACTGAAGCCTATTTTACTGCCCTCCCTACCAGTAAAATATGGTATATTTTCATGGCTACTGCCTAAACTGAGTCAGGAAGTGGGACCACAAAGTTTTCTGATTCTTTAGAAGAATCGGGATCTAGTGGGATGATTGATCGGGTACTGGTANTTGCCCCNACCTGAGTTCCATTTCCAGATCTTGGGTGGAGGTGGAAGGAGAGATTGTATTCCATGGNGTTTTCTTCTGACAACTGTCCTATTATCCCAGTGTAAAGCTGGAGGGTTCTCTTTAATTCTGCTCAACTTTTTTTTTTAACAGTTAAACTTTTTAANAGTTACCCCGCCTTGTCTGCAACTTAAACTTAGAAGCCTTTCCTCACCAAACTGCACGTTTAGATTATTTTTTCTGCTTGCTCACACTNTGGATTTGGAAAACAACAGTGAGCAGTAACCATGTCATGGCCTGAGTGCTATACTNTTTTAAAATCTTCTNTGTCAAACAAATTAGTCCATTATTTTTTAATACTACCTCACCCCAGTGCTCAAGATNCTGGCAGGGTACAGCTAGACTTTCCTAGAATGTAACAGGAATGCTCTGTAGCCCACTTCCCCAGAGTCCATATTCCCCTNGGAAAACTACAGGACTTCTGCTATNCATTTCTCTGGGCATGCAGTCCCTCTGACTCCCCACNGAATGGCTAGTAAGCTGTTGACAGAATTCCAGAGCCTTTTTAGACTACAGCTCCAAACTCTTCCACAGTCATCTCACAAACCAGTTCCAAAGGCCTCTGATCCATCTGATCAGGATTATTACAGTAGCCCCACTTCTTGGTACCAGTTTTCTCTGTTAATTCTTTTTCTAGTTATTCTCACCAGATATCTGACAAAGGCAACTTAAAGATGGAAAGCTTCATCGTGGCAGGGAATGTCTGGTGGTCAGAGCATGGGGTGGCTGGCCACTGCATCCAGAGTGAGGAGAAGCAGGAACGCCAGTGCTCAGCTCAGTCCCTTCTTACTTAGCTGGGAACCCTACCCATGGGAGGGTACCACTGACATTCAGGGGGACCTTCCCACCTCACTTAAAATTCTGGAAATGCCTTCACACGCATGCCCCAGAGGTAGACTCTCAGGTGATTTTCAGTCCAGTCAGATTGGCACAAAGATTAACAGCCATCACAATGCCCTTTCGAATATATTTTTTTCACAGAACATCTAGAAATTCCTTATAGCAGCTGATATACATCATGGTGGAACCAGTTTAAATGGTAGTGCCATCATTTTCTCTGTGGTGATATTTGAGCAGTTACTTGTATTTTCCAGACTGCTCTGAAGAACTAGTAGGAAGTACAGTGATAGCTCATAAAGTCTTGAGAAAACTACCTTATGTCCAGATAGATATATATGTGTGTGTGTATGTATATATTTATGTATATATTTATATAAATATATTTACATCCCTGCTGCAGTTTCTCCTTTCTCCTCTCCTCCCAGTCCCTCCCCTGCTCTGTTCCCACCCACCCCCAACCCACTCTTCCTCCTCTTCTGTTCCAGAAAGAACAGGTCTCCCATGAGTATCAACAAAACATGGCATATCAAGTTGCAGTAAGACTAAGCACCTAAGACCTCCCCATGTATTAATGCTGGGTGAGGTGACCCAGTATGAGGAGTAGGGTCCCAAAAGCCAGTAAAGGAGTTGCAGACAGCCCCTGTTCCCACTGGTAGGAGTCCCACAAGAGGACCAAGCTACACAACTGTAACATATACACAGAGTGCCTAGGTCAGTCCCATGCAGACTCTCTGGTTGTCAGTTCAGTCTCTTTGAGCCTCTATGATCTCAGGTTAGTTGATTTTGTGAGTTTTCTTGTGTCCTTGACCCCTCTGGCTCCCACAATCCTTTCTCCCCCACTTCTGCAGGATTCCCAGAACTCCGCCTGATGTTTGGCTGTGGGTCTGCACCTGTTTCCATCAGTTGCTGGATGAAGCCTCTCTGATAACAATTGGGCTAGGCACCAATCTGGTCACAGGAGATGACAGTTCAGGCTACGTATATACTATTGCTAGGAGTCTTAGCTGGGGTCATCCTTGTAGAATCCTTGGAGGTTCCCTTGTGCTGGATTTTTATCTGACCCTGAGATGCCCCCCCTTTCCAGTAGTCTCTTTCAGTGCTCTCCCCTTATGCACCCCACCCGATCGTTCTTGTTCCCATCCCCACCTGACCTCAGTCCACTCACAAAATCTCTATTTCTCCTTCCCAGTGAGATTCGGGGTTTTTGTTTGTTTGTTTTTTAAAGAAAGGAAGATTTAAAATGTAAAGTATTAGAACTAATGATAAGATGGTTTCTGTCTAGTCGCAATAACAGAGGTTACCCCCAGCTACTTGGGAGGCTGAACTGTATAAGTATAAATAGGAATGCTGTAAATTTGTGTTATATTTATATTTATATTTATAAATTTGTGTTATATTTAAGGTTTGAGATGGAGCATTCCTCAGACCAATCACAAATGATTGTAAGAATGCATTGTGTTTAGAAGTACAGAATTTCGTTAGGACTAAATCAAGATTCTTCATTTTCCAGAAAATAAGTTGTAGAAAGCTTCCAGAAATTTTATCTTTTATTCCCTTTCCTTTTGTGACTCTCTTAAGTTGTAACGGAGTCTGGCTTACGCTGTCATCCAGACCACAGATTTAACTTCAGGAAGCAGGTTCCTGTGTTGCTGCCTGTACTGTCTTCATTCAGGGATATTGCCTCCTACAATAAAAAGAGAAAAGGTGTACACTTAGGAAAATGGATCTAAACCACTTCTGAGTNAAAGATACAGTACACTGTTCACTGCCAAGCAAAGTGTTCATCCAGAATTGCCTTACACCTTGGTCATTTTACCTTATCCCTCTTCCTTGAGTAGGATGTGTTGCTTTAGACTGCATGCCTTTGCCTTGTTCCTGTTTTAACTAGAGTTCAGGATGAATGTGTTCAAGTCCCCTAGTGCAGTGGCTGTCAGCCTGTGGTGGAGACAAGTGACCACAGGCCATGTGTTTCTGTATCACTTGCTACTTGTTGGTGGCTTGAAGAGTCCCTAGATGACAGAGAGACTTGAACCATGCATAGATGGATTGTTCTGCTTTTACTGAATAGTATAGGTACTATTTGACATCTGGGTGAATAGATACTTCTTTTCTTATCAAAAGTGTTACTCTATGTGGCAATAAAAATTTTGGGTTAGACTTAATTTTAGTGAACTGGTCAACAAAGGAAGCTCAAAGCCTGAGACTTAATCTGGCTTTGTGACTCTGGCCTGTCATCTCAGGTACTTCTGGGAAGCTGAAGCAGGAAGCTTGAACATTCAAAGCCTGCCTGGGCTGTGGAGAAAACTGAGGGACAGCCAGGGCTATTTAGTTACTTTCTCTTTAAAAAAATTAAAAAAGGATTAAGGGCTTAACCAGTGGTAGAAGGCTTGCTTAGCATGTATAAGGGCCCTTAGTTTAATCCTGAGAACCAAAAAAGAAGTCAGAGATTACCATGAGTTTATTCAAAATAAATTTTATTTGTGTGTATTTGAGGTTTATAATACAGGGTATAAGGAGATTCTCATAGAAAATAAAATGGTTACTATCTGCCATCTTACCTAACAATGTATGTCACATAACAATAAAATCTGTTAAACAAAAATCTAATAAAATAAAATCTTGATAAATTTAGACTTCATATTGTGCATGAAATCTTAATTTGTTCATTCTACATATTATGTGCTTTGACCACATCTCCATTGCCCTTACTCCCTTGTACGTATTTGAAACCTTTTTTTCCATTGTGAGATCCTGCAAAGCTTTAATTTCTGCATCTGCATATTTTGTTTAGCACAGTGTCTTCTTGGTCCACCAGAATAGAACCCTCAATGGCATCATTTCTGTGTGGCTCAAGGGTAGCCTGGGGCTGGGTGGCAGCTTTCTTTATCTGTTTATCAGTTTGGGGGGCACTTAGGCTCTTCTCACATCTTGTCTGAAGAAGTCTGTAATGCTGCAGTGAACATGGCAGTGCAGTCAACTTTATAAGAGGTTAATTCCATCACCCAGAAATTACTGCTGGATCTTATGGAAGTTCCATTTGTAACTTGTTTAGAAATGTCCATACCGTTTTCCATATGGCTATGCCGATCTGCACCCTGACCAGCAGTATACTCAGGGGCCCTTTTCTCTACATGGTCACCAATACTTGTCTGTCTCTTATTTATATCAACCATCCTTAAGGTGTAAGGTAGTA
>LZPO01008768.1:19456-34719 GCA_001675575.1 Neotoma lepida | reverse complement strand
AAGAGCAGGCAAAAGAGTGAGAGATATACTTGTTTCCACTGTTAGGAATCCCTCAAAAACACCAAGCTAATAGCCATAACATATATGCAGAGACTCTGGTGCAGACCCATGCATCCCCATGCATGCTGTTTCAGTCTCTGTGAGCCATTGTGAGCCCTGCTTAGTTTCAGTGGGCCATGTTCTCCTGGTGTCTTCCATTCCTTCTGACTCCTACAATCTCCCTCTCTTCCTCAGTGTTTCCCAATACCCAAGGAGAAGGACCCGATGAAGACTTCCAACTTAGATTCTCCACATAATGTCTGGCTGTGGGTCTCTGTACCCGCTCACATCTGCTGCCAGAGGAAGCCTCTGTCCTCGTGACTGGACAAGGCCCTGATCTATGAGTACAGCAGAATATCATTAGGAATAATTTCATTGGTTTTTTTCCAGTTGTGTTTGGTTCTACCCTAGGTCTCTGGGCTATCCAGGCAGTGTAGGGCATGGGTTCCCTCTTGTGGCATGGGCCTCAAGTTAAATCAAACATTGGTTGGCCTCTTCCATAAGTTCTGTGCTACCATTGCCTCAGCACATATTGCAAGTAGGACAGATTGTAGACCAAAGGTTTTGTGGCTGGTTTGGTGTCCCAATTTCTTTTTCCATAGCCTGCAGAGTACTTTCCTCCACCAAAGAGACTAGAACATAGAGGTGAAGGCTCCATATAGGAGCCAGCTGGATCTCTCAGTGAGCTGGATGAATGCTGTCCTTGGTAATGGGGTCCTGCTGTCAGTTTTCAGAAAATGATCTTCTGTCCTAGGAGCAGCCTGGGTTGTTTAGGAGTCTAAATGGGACTTCCTTAGACAACAACTCAGCTCAATGTAAGCCAGTCGCACCACTGGAAGCCTTGCCTAGCTACAAAAGATGATCAGTTCAGATTCTATATCTNCTATTACTAGGAGCCCTCAATAGGGTCCCCCTCATAGATTCCAGGAAGTTTTCACTGCACTGTTTCCACCCTCCCACCATGCTCCCTAGTTCCAGCTGTCTCCCCTCCCCGTTTCTCTCCATTTCTCCTACCTGATCCCTCCCACTCCTGTCACCATTCGTGCCTAGCCCACCAGCAAAATTTATTCTATTTCCCCTTCCCAGGGAGATCATGTATCCCTTCTAGAGCCCTCTCTCCTCTTTACCTAATCTCTCTGGGTCTCTGGACTGTAGCTTGATCATCATTTACTTAATAGCTAATATTCGCTTATAGGTGTATACATACCATATTTGCCTTTCTGAGTCTGGGTTACCTCACTCAGGATGATTTTTTTTTTCTAGTGCCAACCATGTGTCTGCAAATTTCATGATGTCACATTTTTTAACGGTTGAGTAATACACAATGAACATAGTTGAGCAAGTGTCCTTGTGCTGCGATGGAGTGTCTTTTGGGTAAATGCCCAAGAGTGGTATAGCTGGGTTTTGAGGCAGATCAATTTCCAATTTTCTGAGGAACTGCCATATTGATTTTCAAAGTGGCTGTACAAGTTTGCATTCCCACCAGCAATGGAGGAGTGTTCCCCTTGCTCCACATCCTCCCCAGCATGAGCTGTTATTGATTGTAGCCATTCTGACAGGTGTAAGATGGAATCTCAAAGTAGTTTTGATTTGCATTTCCCTGAAGGCTAAAGATGTTGGACATTTCTTTAAGTGTTTCTCAGCCATTTGAGATTTCTCTGTTGAGCATTCTGTTTAGATCTGTACTCCATTTTAACATTGGAGTATTTAGTTTGTTGGTGTCTAGTTTCTTGAGTTCTTTATATATTTTGGACATTAGCTCTCAATCAGATGTGAAGTTGGTGAAAATCTTTTGCCATTCTGTAGGTCACCATTTGGTCCTATCGACAGTATCATTTTCCTTACAGAAGCCTTTCAGTTTCACGAAGTCTCATGTATTAATTGTTGATCTTAATGCCTGTGCTATGGGCACAGTTGTCTCCAGTGCCAATGTAGTTAAGGCTGTTTCCTACTTTCTCTTCTAGCAGGTTCATTGTGTCTGGTTTTATGTTGAGGTTTTGATTCACTTGGACTTGAGTTTTGTGCAGGGTGATAAATATGGGTTTATTTGCATTCTTCTACATGCAAACACCCAGTTTGACAAAAACCATTTGTTGAAGATGCTTTCTTTTTTCCATTGTGTATTTCTGGTTTCTTTATAAAAAAAATCAGGTGTCCATAGATACGCAAATTTATGTCTGGGTCTTCAATTCATTCCACTGATCAATGTGTCTGTTTTTTATGTCAATACCATGTGGTTTTTATTACTAGAGCTCTGTAGTACAACTTGAAATCAGGGATGGTGATACCTCCAGGAGTTCTTTTATTTTTCAAGATTGTTTTAGCTATCCTGTTTTTTTTATTTGTTTATTTGTTTTGTTTTTCCATTTGAAGTTGAGAATTGTCCAAGATCTGTAAGGAATTGTGTTGGAATTTTGATTGTGCTTATTTGGCTTATTTGCTCAATATGACCTGAAGTTGTATCCATTTTCTAAAAAAAGGAAAATGACAATTTAATCCTTCTTTATGATTGATTAAAACTCTGTTGTGTGTTTATACTGCATTTTCTTTATCTATTAATCTGCCAGTGGAATCCTAGGTGATTTCATCACTTGGCTACTGTGAGATGTACCACAGTAAATATGAATGTTTAATCTCTCTGGTATGTTGAGTTAAAGTATTTTAGATATATATGCAGAAATGGTATAGCTGGGCAATAGGATATGCCCGTTTTGAAAATGCAGTCATAGCCTCTTCAATTAAAACCAATTTCCTCGTGGATGAGGGAAAGGTGTCCCCCCTCTTACCCTTCACCCCTTGCCACCTGCGACAGAAGAGGGAGCCGACCCTCCCCTTTACCAGCTGAATCACTCAGGAAAGCAGGCCCTGCTCCCCTGCCTGGGCAGCACAGTAGAGAGACCCTGTTGATGGAGGCACCAGTGAGCTGGCCTTAAAAATGTGAGAACGGGGTAGCTGGGCACAACCCCTCTTCTTCCATGTGGTGGTGAGGGAGAAGGAGATACACCCTCCCCCCTTTACCCTGCCGCCTGTGGTGGGTGAGGGAGCTGACTCTCTCCCTTATCAGCTGCAGCACTCTGAAAAGTGGCCCTGTACCTCTCTTGGGCAGCACAGCAGAACTGACCCGATTGACAGGGGTACAGGTGAATGGGCCAAAAATGTGGGTGTGGGAGATCTAGCCCCGCCTCTCATCTGCCTTATGGCCGTGTGGGCGGGAGAGAGATGTTCCTTTTCTCAGTGGCCTCTACACCTTGCTTGGGCAAGACAGTATAGCTGGCCAAGACGGTGTAGGTGTGGGACAGCGGAACTTGAGGACATGCAAGTAGGAGAGCTGGTTCTGCCCCTTGCTTATTGCTGTAAGGGGTGAAGGGGCAATGGTGGTGGTGGTGGTGGTGGTGGTGGAGCTGGCAGACTGACCAACCCTGCAACTACCCAGGCCCAGAACCAGAGTTATGAGTTGGTCCACCCCAACATCTACCCCATCTATGAGCTGTCAGAGCACATGAAGGAGCCAGTCCTGCAGACCCAAAGCTGCAGAATCTCCATGACACAGGGCAACAACAGGATATCCCAGAGGAGTAGCAGTGAGGGCCTAGTATTGATAGTGTAGCAGAAACCAGAGGCCTAGAACCAGACCAATGACTCTTTGCGANGAACACGTAGAAGTAAAAATGTATGGACAAAAGGGTTTACTGCGTTATTCACTGTGTCACACTACAGCTTCCTTGACGAGATTTTTCCTTTTTTTGTTTTTTTTTTATTCTTTTTTCTCTTGAATTTTATTTTATTAGGTGGGGGGCATTGCAAGGGCAGAGAGTGGATACAAAGGGACAGGAAATGAATGGGATCTTGGTATGGAGATGCATGATGTGAAAGACACAAAGAATAAATAAAAATAAATATTTAAATTAAAAAAAAGAAAAATCAAATGCCTCTTTAGCTCCAGTCATTTGGGGACATAAAAGGTAGTTTCTAAGGGTAGATATGGAAAGGAAATAAACAGAGCAAGACTGGGGATTAGTATTATAGTAACAGATAAGCTAGAGGAGGGAGAAGTAAATAGGAGCAGGGGTGGGATAGGGACAAGGAAGGAGCTAGGCAGCTTTAACTAAAGATGAACACAGAGATAAAGATATGCAAAGCTTTGGGCTCTGAGAAACTCCATCAAAATAAACAAAAACAACAAAAAGGGATGGTAGTGGTGAGAACACAGNAGGAGAAAGCTGTTTCACTAAGTTGAAATTGGGTATTAAACAGGGGAAGAATAAAATTGCTAGGAAGTGGGCAGGGGTGCAAAGTCTTCAGGTAGTGTTAATCCCATGAAATAGTACTTTCTCGTTGGGACCACCAGCCTGCAAATAACGACATGGAGACTTATTATTAATTATGAAAGCTTGGCCTTAGCTTAGGCTATTTTCTAACTAGCTCTTACAACTTAATTAACCTGTTTCTATTAATCAATGTTCTATGATGTGGCTAGGTTACCTTTCCTCTGTCCTGTATGTCTGATTTGTTCGGAGTCCTGTTGGCATCTTCCACGTGCCTAGATTCATCCCTCTGATTTCCTCTCTCTGCCAGGAAGTCCTGCCTATCCTCTCCTGCCTAGTTATTAGCCATTCAGCTTTTTATTACACCAAATCACAGCAATACATCCTCACACAGTGTACAAATATCCCACAACAGACCCAAATCATAGCCAAATTAATTAAAGTGAGCTTTTGTATTTGTGTATAAGGGCTGTCTCCTCCTAAGGCAGGGTTCAAGAGATCAGCATTGGATGTGGGAAAGATTAGGTTTTTATAGCTCAGGAGTAAGGGATTTCCAAATGGGGGATTTGGCAGGCAAATAAGCAGAAGTTGGGGGTGGCGGTTACAGAAGCAGAATATAACATAGCAAGTTGGTTATCAGCTTTCTGAAATAAAGGCATGGTTGCAAGGTNGTCATAACAAGGTGGTCATAACAAGGTGGTCATAACAACCTTCTGAAGCAAAGGCATGGTTGCCATTTCCTGGAACAGACGGTACAGAACCATTTGTAATTAAGGTTACAGGAGAAGTATAGTCCAATCCTTGAGAAACAGATTTAATCATAAACAGGAATGAATCTAGTTTGTCTCTACTATATGATGGCATTCAAGCCCAAGCTGTTGGCAGGCTGGTCTCTCAGCAGCCTTTCACCTGGGTCTGCTCGATGGGCCTGTATTTATGAGACCACTCCAGTCTGTGGTTTAGATAAGATTCCCACCTTGAGAAACAATTCATGGTTCTGACTCAAGGTTTTCTCCCTCTAGCTAGAGCAGTGGTTCTCAACCTTCCTAATGCTTCGATCCTTTAATGCAGTTCCTCATGTTGTGGTGATATAAAATTATTTCATTGCTATTTCATAACTATAATTTTGCTACTGTTATGAATCATACTGTAAATATCTGATATGCAGGATATCTGATATGTGACCCCCAAAGGGTAGCAACCCACAAGTTGAGAACTGCTGAGCTATAGGTATTCTAGGTATTCTGTAGACCAGATATTAGCAGATAGTATGTGACACTTGCTCTGGGTTCTCAAAGTATGCCCTGGAAGGAAGGACTGTTGGCTATAGCCCCTGAGCTGCCAACTCAGCAGGGCTGTATTTTAAATGGATTATTGCTACTGCTCTTGTCAAGTGCACGGAAGACAGCATTTTCCTGGCATTGCCCCTTCATCTGCCTTTGCAACTATCACAGGGAACTTTTGGTTCTCTCTCTCTGCCTCTCTTTCTCTCTCCCTCTTCTCCTCCTTCTCTCTTCACCCATTCCCCACTCTTTCTCTCTCCCCTTTTCTCTTTTTAAAATTACTGAAAGTATAATGTGAATTTCTTGAGGTCTTTATCTGAACCAGTGGTTCCAACCCTCGGTAGTTGCACTCACTCAGACTGGCTGAGCCTTCTGTTTTACTTTCCCAGTTTCCTTTCTTTCAGTGCTACTGAAACTGTTTCCCACTGTCACCTACCTTGTGGGCTGTCTTCTCTCCATTAATTCCATATAAACTTGGAGATTCTAGGAATCCACGCATGGATGTCATCTGCTGTCTTTAGGAATCCTTAACATTTATAGTTTTTATATNAAGCATACTGTCCTTTGATTAAAACACAATAAACNTTTGTTGGTGTGGGGCAATGCCTGGTTTACTGGAGAGATGGCAGAGAGAGTTCCTTGTTTGGGTGGAGAGTCAGGAAGGTGGGGCTTGTTGAAAGAAGGGAGGCGAGTAGAGACACCAGTTTTGAGTAAGCCAGGGACAGGTTTGGCCTACTTTTTATTTTGGCCTTGGGCTGGTCTGGTCCCATTGACAATGATGCTATTCCCAGGTGTGGGAATAGCTGAAATGGTTTGATCATGAAGGAACCTTAATCTATCATCCAAAGCCTTCATTAAGGGGAAATTTCTGATGGGCCTCATGCAAAGCCATGCCTACAGGAATTTGCCATCTAGTGCCTCACTTCTGTCTGCCTATTCCGATGCTGCAAGCCCAAGCACACGCAGAATTTAAAAATTCTGGCACTCTTTCTCTTCTGGCTAGGACAAATGTCCTTAAGCCTAATTCCAGGCTGGCAGAGGGGTAGGTTTAGGGCTAGGTCTGTGCTGTGCTGCCTGCACTGGACTTGAGTCTGATTCTGTCTGGAAAGTCTGTGGATCTGGGGGATGACATTTGATCACAAGAAAACAATTTAGGTATTGGACAGTTTTTCAGATCTCAGAGCCTTGTTCTTTTCCTTTAAGTTTCTACAGCCATTGCACACCATCACTCAGCACCAGATCCCTTGGTGATTGCCACACTCGGCATCTGAACAGAGTCAACAGGGATGGTTACAAATTCATCATCAATTACTGCATGTAATTAAGTTAGAGCAGGGACACAGGTTCTTCACTTTGTTCTTGTTTTATAAATGCATTGTATTTTTTTTTCAGCATACTGTTTTAGATTCCTAATTAGGATATGGAGATTTGGGATGGTACCCATTGTGTTATTTAATCATCCTTTCTCTGGGTAAGGGAGGAAAGGAAAAGATTTTCCTTTTTCTATCAACAATTGCTTTCATTTCTACACAAGAGGGTGCAAACTTGGTTCCTCCCTCGTTCCCTTTAGGCAGTGAGTTTGAGGTTNAAAAGCACACAGTTGTTGATTTTGACTTTGGGTTTCCCTACTCTGTTTTTCCCCTTCTGTTATGCTGCCTAGCATGATGCATGAGTCTTTCTAGCCCACATTCCCTAAGGGTGGGGCAAGAAAAACAGCCTATTAAAGTGGTCTTATTTTAAGCCTTGGGTAATCTGCTTTTACATTCAAGTTAGTGGCATGTTCTCCTTTGTTCTTACTCATGACATGTACTTCACATTTAAACGCTGTGAGAATGAATCACATTGCATGCATTTCTTTAATGAACTATGAAACATCCCAGGCTCAGGCTCAGGAACCAGAGGAAGGTGGCATGTGGCCATGTGTTATCTACTTTCTGGACTGCTAGCAAACTATTTTTCATATAAGGCACATGGAAGACTGTAGACAGAAGTTTTCCTGTGTCCCGCAGCTGCTTGATCCCAAATAAACACATAGAGGCTTATTATTATTTACAAACTGTTTGGTCTATGGCTCAGGCTTCTTGCTAGTTAGCTCTTTCATCTTAAATTAACCCATTTATATTAATCTGTATTTTGCCACATGGCCATGGCATTACCGGTCTGCTGACATCTTGTTCCTTGGGCAGCTGGATGGCATCTGCCCAGCTCTGCCTTTCTTCTCCCTGTGTCTCTCTTAGATTTCCCGCCTAGCTATAACCTGTCTTGCCATAGGCCAGAGCAGCTTCTTTATTAACTAATGGTAGCAGCACATATTCACAGCGTACAGAAAGACCATCCCACAGCAGAAGACTCCTGCCATTCTGACATTCTAATGTCATTCTTGCCCATCATCTCCTTCCTGTTTATGAGAAATCAACAATTCCTCTTTCTCCAGTTTCTAGCTTTTCTATCTGCTATTTGGTCAAAGTAGAGTGGAAAGAATAAGAAACACGTGCCTTGGGCTCGGGATTTAGCTCAGTAGTAGAGCACTTGCCTAACATATGCAAAACACTGTAATAAGTCAGTCAATCAAGTAAGCAAGCAAGCTCTGCCTTGCCAATGGAATAGACTTCTGAGGATGGAATGAGATNGTGAATGCAAAAGTGTTTCGTTTCTGTGACTATAGTCTACTGTCACTATCTCTTATTCATGGCTCATCCTTAGCTGGCTATGTGGTTTTCCCTGCTTTTACGCATTTGTTTCAATTAAAGAGACTGGCTGCTCTTGATAAATTAAAGACTATTTCAAAGACCCAAAAAATGATGGAAATTAATCAATATAAGAATGCTTTTTTGGTAGTTCATACCATACTTATGTATATAACTTATTCATATTTTTAAATTTGGATATGGATTGACCTCCTCTGCTACCAGAACTAAAACACTGTATTATATGTACTATGGTGAGGAAACATTTCTATGCAAATGGCTACCACTCAAAATTTGATTTCCCCTTAATTTTTTGAACAAAGAGGGTAAGCACACATTTCATTTGAATTTGACAGCAACAAGAATTCTAAACATTACTTTACAAAGAGCTCTTGTGATGTCAAAATACTTTTATGAGGTGGTGCTCTGAGACTTTTTAGCATATTCTGTGTTTTTGCTGTTCCTGCCAAAGAAAGAAGATAAATAAACTAGAAATAGAGGACACAAACTATCTAAAACCACAGAATTGCTGTCTACACTATGATCGTTCCTTTCCCTCACCTTTTTTCATTTATATATTCAATATAGTTTCTACATTCTTTAAAATAAATAGTACACCTATGTTTACTTTTCACAGTGNCTTTTAATTTTTCGAATGTGCATTTGCGTGTAGTGTGTATATGTGTTTACAAGTATATGGGTGCAAATATGTGTGTNGGTGCATATACATGTGTATATACACACATAGGGAAATCAGAAGTTGTGTTGGGTATCTTCTTTCATTGCTTTCTGTCCTATATATCAAGGCAGAGTTTCTTACTGGAACCAAGAGCTCACTTAGCTAGTCTAGTTGACTTGCCTGCTCTGGGGATTTGCTTCCTCAGAGCTGGGTTATAGTTGGGCCACTACACCTACTCAAGCATTTATGTGGATGCTGGAGAGATCCAAATACTGTTTCTTAGGCAAGCATGATAAGCTCCTCACCTATGGAGCCATTCTGCAGCCCTATTTTGAGTTTGATAGGTATTCACCCTGTATTGTCAAGACTTAGAGCTGCTTACTTGAAGATGCTTTCTCAGAATTTGCATAGGAGAATGCAAAAGGAACATCTATTTCATGCTGGGATTCATAGTAGACTCTTCACACATAGTATCTTATTTAATATTTATGTTTAATCCTCATTTTATTGATAAGTAAACTAAGATTAAAACTTTCATCACCAGGATTTAAGTACTTAGTTCACTGTAAGTTCTGTTCTACAGTATTTCTATTTTTGAATCTCCTTCCACCCCCTTGCGACAGGTTCTGATGTAGTCAGGCTGCCCTTCTCACTTACTGTGTAGACTAGCATGATCTTCACCTGATTGCCCTGCCTCTGCCTCCGAAGTGCTGGAACTATGGGGTATGCCGGCACACCCAGATGTATGCTGTGCTGAGGATCAACCCCAAGGCCTGATGTACACCAGGGAAGCACTCTCCTAACAGAGCTATTTCTCTAACATCTGCTTCTGAATTTTTAAGAAAGATTTGTATGAGTGTTTGCATGAGTATATGTGCACTACATGTGCATTTAGTGTATACAGAGGTGAGAAGAGGGCACTGGTTACTCTGGAATTGGAGCTGAAGATGAGCCACCATGTGGGTACTGGGAAGAGAACCCAGTCCTCTGTAAAAGTAGCAAGTGGTCTTACCCACTAAGCCATAATGCCAGTCCCTAATAATTTTTAAAATTATTAGTCCTTACAAAGTTGGAGTTATTTCCCTTCACTATGATATAGTTCACTATCTTTACTTCAAAGTAATTAAGGTACTCATAGATGGTGCTGACCTATGATGGTTCCACTTTCAATTTTCCACTTCACAACAGTGTGAAAGTGATACACCTTGGCACAAACCATACATCAGAGTACAAAGTGTGATCATTTCCATAGANCAATGATATGCCTTAAGGTGCTGAGCAGAGGCAGTGAGCCATAGCCCCCAGCTGGTCACAGGATCAGAAGGCTGAACAGGTGATACTGTGTGTATGAGATAGTGTTGATGAGCATTAGGGTTTAGTAGGACAGGTGTAGTCAATGCTGATACTGTGTGTTGAGACGGTGTTGATAAACACTGGTGTNTAGTAGCACAGGTATAGTAAATACAGTTTGACTGAAGATATTTTTAACTTACAATGTGTTTATTGGAATGTAACCTCATTGTAAGTCAGGGATTTATACTTGAAAAATTAAATACAAATCTTCAAAAAGCTTAAATGTGAACAATTTACTAATAATTTTATACAGATGTAAAATAATATATTGTATTAGTACTAATGTGTGTATGCAGATTTAACAATTTTCTTAGTTATGACTTCCAATAAAATGCTTCAAATTGTGCTATGTGGCCATAATAGAGCATCCAAATAATGCCCATACTTGNCCTTTTTCAAAGAATTTTCTGGATGCAAGGTATTTTGGCAACTGGGAAACAATCAGCATATACATTGAAGGAAGTTCACTGAGAAAATCGAGAGACAGTTCTTTGGTTTTCAGCTTTGTCATTAAAACTCCATCCATCGCGCAAATGCCTCTCTCTTCTCTGGTGAGAAGTTACTCTGTAAGTTGTAGAAGATAAGCCTCCAACAGGACTTGGAATCTCCTTTTAATTAGGGATTTTTTTTTCTTTTTACATTTTATTTTATTTAAAAATTCTGTTTCATTTTACATACCAACCACAGTTCCCCCTCCATCCCATTCTCCTGCTCCCTCCCACCTACCCCCCAACCCTCCATCCACTCCTCCTAGTGGGTAGGGTCTCCCTTGGGTAGTAGTCAACACAGGCTGGCATACCAAGTTGGGGCAGGGCTAGATCCCTGCCCCTGGATCAAGGCTGAGAAAGGCATAGGGATGGCTTTTTTTTTTTTCAGACAAATCCAAGCAATTAAAAATAAAATGCTGTTTTAAGTACAGTGCACTCACCTCCTAGGAGACTTAACAAATAATATTAATAGAAATAAGCTAAAGGGTGGCGAAGCAAATGAACCTTTTTAATTGTCTTTTTTAAAAGAAGAAGGAACAGTTANTCACTGGACTAATTCTTTGCAATTACACTATCTAATTTATAACTTACAAAAATTGTCGAAAAACAAGAAATAACTACTTTATCCAATGTCAAAGTTCTCATTCAGACCCAGATTGTCCTAGCATTTTTCACTGTATTGCTAGCTCCCCCTTGANAGAAAAATTTCCAGGGTTTATTTCCCAACAAAGAGTTATAAAATGCATAACAATAAGTTCCATTTAAATGTGAAAAACCAAACAGCTTTTATCAATAGTGGAACTGGTGGAAATTCTGGGTTAATATCAGATAGCTTTTCACAAGTGCATTTTATTCCCTTCTGTTTGCCACCAGTTGGAGCTACTGTATAAAACCAAATCACTTTGAGTTCAGATGACAACTCTGACATATGANGTCAAAATCATCTTTATCCCCAANCAATTTGAGAACAAATTTCAGAGAATTAAAGATTAGCAGATGTAAAGTCGGTGAGGGCTAAGTAACTGGACCTGGCCAGTTACTGATTATAGCAGTCTGGATAGGTTATTTTGATGTAGACTCCCAGTTTATTAGTACCAATTTTGCAGTTATCACTGTAGTGATAATTAAATGTTAATAGCTGTACAGAGCCTCTTGCATGGTATGTTCTTTATTAGTGACCATAGATATAGCAAGCATGTGACCATCGATGACACTGGCAGTTATTCATTTCACCATCAATATCACAACTGGAGACAAGCTATATTCATTGTAGGTATAAGTCATATTATCACTCAATATTTTGTGCCTAGTATATGAACACTGCAATTTGACCTCACGGTACTTGGTGTTGGGTCCCTGAGTAAAGTTTCTGAATATTATACAGTAAGGGACGATTATACTCCTGAGCATGAAATGATCACGGCCTTCTTTTGGAGAATGAAGTCATACCTGAACAGTGAGAAGGACAAAGGTAAGTTTCTTTTGGATGAACTGTACTAGCCTACTAGGGAATTCAAGTTAACTGTGATGGGCAGTAGATAGTTCTCATGCACAGAGGCAGTTCTACTTCGAAATCAAAGGAAAGGAACCTGTTTTTCAAAAGTGCCTTTGAAGTTGGTCAGATTCTTTGCAGCAGGAGGAGTAATGACCAACATATGTTCTTGTAGAACTCCTGTTTCATGTAGACCAAGTTCAATGGTCAAATAAGAATGAGAAACAGCCCAGTGTGGTGGTACACACCTTTAATCTCAGCACTCAGAAGGCAGAGGCAGATGGATCTCTGAGTTCGAGTTCGATCTAGTCTACAGAGCTAGTCCAGGACAAAGAAACCCTACCTCAGAGAGGGGGGGGAGAGAAAGAGAGAGGGGAGAGAGAGAGAGAGAAAGAGAGAGAGAGGCATTCAGAAATCCGAACTTTCTACTTTTTATACCTTGTCATGTAAGTAATTCTTACATTTCTTTCCAGAGGGTAAGAGTACTTACTGCTCTTCAGAGGACCTGAGTTCAGTTCCCAGTACCCATATGTTNAGTGATTCACAATCTCCTGGAATTCCAATGCCAGGGGATTCAATGCCATCTTCTGACCCACATGGGCTCATTCATCCATGTCATGCACATACATACACTCATGCACACATATATAATACAATGATATGTAATATAAAAAATAAAATAAACTTAAAAATTGGGAAGCACAAACTACATAAAACTTGGAGCTAAATGGTCAGTTGCCTATTTATAATATTCAATATGTGAATTTAGATGGATATAAGAATTATTACATATTTAGAAAAGCATACTTAGCAATATTTTTAACTCATTTATTTCTTCCCATATTTAATAAGAAAGCTAACTTTTCTTTCTTATAAGGAACACTTTTTGAGTCATTTAACAGTTGACTGAATCACTTATTTACTGTTTGAGACAATATTTTTGAATGTGTCTGATCTAGCACAGGAAATTTTATACCTAATATAAATTGCTCACTTACTTAACAACAGGATTTTTTTTTAGTGCTGGGGATAGAAACCAGGGCCTTGTTCATGCTTAGCAAATGCTTTGCCACAGAAGACATCCCCAGTTGTAACACAAAAAGTGTTTTGTTTTTTTTCCAAGAGAAGGTTTCTCTGTGTAATGGTTCTGNCTGTCTGGGAACTCACTTTGTAGACCAGGCTGGCCTTGAACTCACAGAGATCCACCTGCCTCTGCCTCCCCAGTGCTGGAATTAAAGACGTGTGCCACCACTGCCTGGACAACACAAGAAGTTTTAAAACTACCCATCCTGTAAGTATATGCTTGTGAATATTATATTATACTATATTATATATATTACATACTATATATTACATATTGTATTATATCATATCATAACATATTGGGCCAAGGAGATGGCTCAGTTGGTAAATTCCTTCCTGAGCAAGCATGAGAACCTGATTTCAGATTCTAACACCATGTAAAAGCAAGAGGCATGGCAACATGCACTTGCAGTTCCAGCACTGAGTGGAGTATTGTGTGACACCATTCTTGAGGAGACTTGAACAAACATTTACTCTCCTCAAGCAGTAAACTGATGACAGACCAAAGTAACAATATCACTCAAATCCAGCTTGGTGGATCAATGAGTTTATTGGGATCACTTACAGGAGTATGATGGGGATAAATTACCAGAGCATGGATGACTCAAAGGCAGCTATTTCATGAAAAGTCTGTCCAGTATGAGTGATGACTCAATGAAGCAGGAATCTTGGAACTCTGTGCATGACTTGCAGGTAGCTCAACTTGTCAAAGAGCTTCTTCTAAGCAGTTTTGCTGGTCTTTCTCTTCCAGGCTGGTTTGAATCTCCTCATGGGGTCTTACTGCTTATATAACCCTAAGGAGGGATTAGACTTAAGTATTTGGTCAATTTCAGGGACTTCCTGAGACTTATGAATTGTTTACTTTCTGAGTCTTAATAAATCTCACTTCAGAATTTTCTGAGTTAAAATAGCTCCCTCCTACATAGAATTTTTCAACTTNGAGCAAAATGCTACACAACAGGAGAGACAGGTAGATCTTGGGAGCTCCCTGGCCAACTATCCTAGCTGAAACAGCAAGACTCGGGTTTAGGGAGAGACCCTGTCTGAAAGAAAAAATAAATGTTGGGAATGATAAAGGGAGACAATTAACACTGACTTCTGGTGAGATCACCTGTACACATGTACATACAATGCAAAACACACACACACACACACACACACACACACACACACACTTCCTTCATTTCAATTTTTTTTGTTTTTAATAAGAGGATCTCACATAACCTAGGTTGCCTCAAACTTGCTATGTAGCTGAGGACATCCTTGAACTTCTAATTATCATGCCTCCTCCTCCAAAGTGCTGGGATTACAGAGGTGTACCACCATACCTGGCTTCTGTGGTGCTGGTGACTGAACTCAGGAGTTCATGTCTTCTGGGCAAGCCCTTGACCAATTGAATCACATCTTCAGACCCTTTAGTTCTCATTTAACACTTTTTATTGGATATTTTCTACAAATTAGACACCCAGATTTGCACTGATTTGGTTAATAGATTTGTTCTGAATAATAATACATTTTTGTTTAAAATAACGCTATTACTACAGATCCCAGGATTCTGGAATCTCTATATAAGACTATGTTAAAATGGAATAAAGTTCAATTCCTTCCCTTTCCCTGGTGCTTGGAATCAAACCCAGGGCCTGTACATGCTTGGCAAATATTCTACCACTGAACTACAGAACAGCAGATAATTCCTTCTTTTTCTGAGGCCTAATTTGGGAGAAAATTTTGTCTTAAGCATGTAACATGTAATATGGCATATGTGCATATGTTCTGAGATGCCTAGTTACATGCTAGAGACACCTCCTAGTCAGTGGCATCAGAGGGTGGATTTTTGGTAACAAAAGATAGCTAACAAGTGTTACAAGGGACATAGTAAATAGTAAAAAAAAAA
>LZPO01008768.1:8581-19439 GCA_001675575.1 Neotoma lepida | reverse complement strand
TTNNTTTTTTATACTGCCTTGGGTATTTTTGCCNGATTTTCCCTCAGAAATTAGTTTGCTCTTTCACAACCCATGAATGTATCAACTCTGTCTGTGAATCACTTGGCACAAGGCTTTGGAGGAGGATGGGTCTTCCACTGAAGCTAGAAAGGTAGTGAGTTGACAGATAGTCCCTAGAGGAAGCACCAGGGAAAGGNAGAAACCTGGGGATATAACTATGGTTTCCCTTCTCCTATTCTATTTTTTTTCCCTTTGCAGTCTCAATATTTACTACTGCGGGGCTATTATGGATACTTTAAAGGATATACCGGATGGAAGTCAGAATGGCTAGAGAACATCCCAGAAATTAATGTTTGCCTGTCTTTCCTACCTCTCAAAAGGCCATGAGCCCCTGGATGGTTAATACTGCTTGTCAGCTTGCTGGGATTTAGACAAACCATGGAAACATATCTTTGGGCATGTTNGTGAGGGATTATATAGGTTAGGTTAGTTGAAGTAGAAAAATCCACCCTAAACGTGTGAAGAAGAATGCNGTAGGTGGGGTTTTAGGATAAAAAGGAGAAACAGCATGCTGAGCACCAGCATTCATCTGTTTTGCTTCCTGACTGCAGGTGCAATGTGACTATCTACCTCAGACCCCCACTACCAGGATGGACTGACCATACATACCCTTGAACTGTAAGTCAAATAAAGTCTTCCTTTCTTAAGCTGTGTTGAAGTTAGGCATTTTATTGAAGCAACAACACAAGCCACTAATCTAGCCTCTGCATGCCTCATCCTGAAAATGTGAGGAGTCATAGCCTATTAGAAAACAGGAATTGGAAAATGTCTGTGTAATGTGCTCTTTTTACTTTGTATGTCCTTGCAACACACCCAAGTCACTCCAAAACCCAGAGGAAGAGGCTCTGCACTCCCACTGGGATGGGCTATTCTTGGTAATGGGAAGTCTTATTTCTGAATTGAATGTGAGTGCTGGGAAAAAGCATATCAGCTAACNCTTCAGCCCTTATGTTGAATTCAGATCTTCAACAACAAATGCCTGTGGCTGAAGTTACACAGTCCTCATCTCTCCATTTCCCTCACTGAGGCAAGCTTCTTCTCCTCTGGGAAAGAGAATCTGCTCAACCAGTAGGTCCTCATGAGTTGAGAAGACAATAAAAGAGGGCATTTCTAGTTCAGAGTTATGAAACTAGGATCCTTCTCCATGGACCTACCAGTAAATGTCAGAGATTAAAAGCAGTCAGGGACGTTAGTGTACTAATTAATCATAACACTTTACAAGTGTATGACACCTTATGATTTTTTAAAAGATCTTACAATTACTACTTCTCCTCTGNCCATTCCAGAGATGGATGGGGAAATACTAGAAGCATTATTTTAAGATGAAGAGACACAGGTGATCTGAAGATAAATCAGTTTCCTTTGAGTACACAGGCAAGGACAGAAGTGAGTCTAATTCCTGATCTTCTGCAATTACCCATAGTGGTCCTCAGGTCTGGATGTTTACTAGAATGGTCTAAGAAGATTATAAAATACTGTCATCTGTAGGACTCTAATTAATAAACCTGTGATGGAGGTCAGCAAATTTTTAATTTAAATCATTTCTCCATAGTTGTTCTCAAGTGGGGAGCATAAAAATCCCATCATTGGGTTACATTTTATTGAGTCATTGGCCAAAGGAGCCCCATGGAAACTCCCAAACATGGGCACTATTGCTGAAGACAAGACTTACATATGTCATTGAACATGGGAGAAGTCAAACTGGTGTTAAACTAGAAACTTTACCTCTACTCCTACTGGCTATCATTCAGGGTACTGGAAGGTGCTCTGCACACTACCAGAGGAGAAAGGTAATCATCAGTATCACCCACTACAACTCTTACAGCCTACAGCGGTGACCTGCTGCAAGATGCACTGGTATAACAGTGGCACAAATATTACAAGAATAACTAACCACTCCAAAGCATCAGATTTAAGGCTCACTCCGTGAGATGGAACCCATACCTGACACTGCTAAAGTGGCCAAAAACCTAAGACAAGATAAAAAAATGGGCCCAGGGTAAAACCTACTACTATTATTTTGCTAAAGGAACATAGCAATAAAATAACTCTTAATGATTTATTGCCATAACTGTAGATCAGTGCCTCACTCAACCTTCATCAGAAAAGTTTCTTGCAGTAGATGGGAATTAACACAGAGAACCACAACTGGACAATGTACAGAGAGTGAGAGACTGGGATGCCTTCATCAAAGCCTTCCTTCCCCTCAGAAATCTGGGACCTGAATGCTGAAGGAAGGCAGAAGTATAGTAAGAGCCNNAAGTGGTGTACAACTCCAACCAATCAGTGTCTTCCAGACACAACAGGACTGATAAACATGAACTCACAGAGACTGACAGAATACACAAGACCTCCACAGGTTCAAGCCAGAGTGACTNCCAACATTAAGAGGTGGAAATAGACGTGGGGTTCCACCTTAACCAAAAAGCTATCTGCAATTGATACCCATTAGCAAAGGGAAAGTCAGTTTCCTCCAGTGCAGTCTTAGTAGGTATATCAATCACATTCCAGTGCAGGCCCTGTGCCCAGGAGTAGTTGGCCAACACAAAATCAACTCAATTGTATTTTTGTGGTTTCATTTTGCTTTGTTTTGGTATGTTTTGTCTTATTGGTATTTTCCTTGTTTATTGGCTAGTTTTACATCAACTTAACGTACACTAAAGTCATCAGAGAGGAGAGAGTCTCAACTGCGAAGATGCCTCCACAAGATCCACTTGTAAGGATTTTCTTAACTAGTGACCAATGGAGGAAGGGCCCAGCCCATTGTCCTCTTTTCTAGGTTCTATAAGAAAGCAGGCTGAGCAAGCCATGGGGAGCAAGTCAGTAAGCAGAACACCTGCCTGGCCTCTGCATCAGCTCCTGCCTCTAGCTTTGGCCCCTTTTGAATCCTGTCCTGACTTCCTTCAACGATAGACTATGGTGTGGAAGTGTAAACCAAATAAACCCTTTCCTCCCCATCTTGCTTTTAGTCAGGGCGTTCCATCACAGCAATAGAAACCTTAACCAAGACAACTTGTTTGTTTTGATTTTTGTTTTGTTTTGTTTTTAATAAAGAGAGAAAAAACATAAAGTTGGGTGGATAGGGAGGTGGATAGGATCTGGGAGGAGTTGAGGGAAGGGATATATATGATCAAAATATATTGTATGAAAAATTTATCTTCTCCTCCTCCTCCTCTTCTTTCTCCTCCTCCTCCTTCTTCTTCCTCTTCTTCCTTCCCAGGACAGAGGTTCTCTGTGTTGCTTTGGCTGTCCTGGAACTTTCTGTGTAGACCAGGCTGTCCTAGAATCCTGGAACTCACAGATCTCCACCTGCCTCTGCCTCCTGAGTGCTGGGCTTAAAGGCATGCACCACCACCAGCCCCCTTCCTGGCAAAAAGTTTTTTTCAATAAAAGCAGTTTGAAACAACAAAAAAAAAGCCTCATTGTCCAAATTGTACTCCAACTAAATATGAGCCTCCAGTGTTGGTACCCAGACATCAGAGAGTTACAAAAGTCCCAAGTGATTCCTAATATGCAGTCTAGGCCATGAAACACTGCTTTAGACTAGAACTTTACAACCTGCTTTCCAGAGCTTCAGCCCAGCGAGTGGAGAAGAAGGAACATACAGTAGGAAGGGAGAACAAAGACAAGGACTCACTCCTGACTCTTTCTATTGGAAATATCTCTTCTGTCTGAGCCTCAGTCTTTTGTTTTATAAAATGAAGAAAATAAGCAATATTTAGCCCTCGGGGATACTGTGAAGATCAGTTGGGATAATGAATGTGAAATAACCAACCACTCAGCTATTCTCCATTCCTACTACATTCCCCCAGAGCTCATTCAAATATTACACCCTCTCTCTCCATCTTCATACTGTGTCCCCTTATGTGCAAAGTTTCCATCCTTGATCTTAAATGAAGTTACAAACAGAACTCCAGAAGATTTCACTAATGAAATATGGTCTGGAAACTCGGGCTATGTTCTCAAGAAAACTTCCTGCTGTTGCTATTGCTATGTTCAGGCCTCTGAACCCCAGAGTTATGGATCTGCCAGTTTGCTAAATGTTTACTCAGAAGGGCAATTTCATTTCAAGAGAACATTTTAGCTCTTACTATTCACCTTCTGTATTCCTCCATCGTGCTCTCCGAGTTCCCCTGAATGTGCCCCCAAGCACCTCTTGTTTAGTCCCATTCNGCAAATTAAGGAAAGTTCCGGTATGTGTTTCTTGTTCGGCGAGTGCTGAATTTGCTGCAACCCAGGCCCATTGGAGAACAAATAAACCCCACACTATACACACCCACTCCCTTGACTGACACTTTGTACTTGTTAGAACGGAATCTTCTAATATTAGGAATGATAGCGTGAGGATCATTTCGTAACCACAAACACAGCAAAAACAATCGTGAAATTACACATGACTCATTGTCAGAGGTACACTTGAATCACCTTGATCAACTCCCAGGTTGGTCAAATGGGGCAACTAATTTCTGTGCCAAACTTGCACTATAACATTAGTCTTCCCTCCAATTGATTGTTATTGCTGAATTTGTCTTGACCACACCGATTTATTTTTAAACCTCTCAATGAGTAATATATTGTTTTTGTAAGCACTGTTCTCTTATTTCCTATATATTTGCATACCTCTCTTTATTTAAAACTAGACTGTGAATTGAGAACACATTATTTCTATTTTAATAAAGTCAGATCTGACACACTGCAGGCTGACATATATATATATTTAACACACACACACACACATATATATATATATATATATAAATGTTAAATGTATTGCATATTCCATCAGCAAGGGTTGTTCATAGCAAGGTAAAGAAATATATATACCTTTTCCATGGGATTCTGTGATCAAATATTTTTTCCATGCTATAGCCACATATGATGGGTGGGAAGAGTGAAGAAGGAGGGGGGAAGGAGAAAGGATGAACAAAGGAGAAAACGAATGAGGAAGTGCTGCATGTTACATAGTATTCTAGGCTCTGGAGAGACAAAAATGAACAAAACTACCTAGCATGTTCTCGTGCCGTTGATGTGAAACAGNACAACAAAAAAGGAAATAGGTAAGTGCAGTATCACTGCTGGATGATGATAAACTCTATAAAGAAAATTTAAGGCGATAGAGCCTCAGATGGAGAGTGGGCTGTAGGAATGTTAAGCAAGTCCCCAAGGTAGAGAAAAGCTGGAAACTTCACAGAAAGCCCTCAGACCCTAGGCATGAGCAGGGCAGGTGAGGGCAGAGTCAAAGAGTCTTTTCCTGTTTGCAGACAAGCTTGGGAAGGAGCTTTAAGCTTTTTAAAAATTTTATATGTATGGGTGTCTTGTCTGAATCTATGGCTGTGCATCATTTGCATCACTGGCATCATGCTGGCCAGAAAAGGGTGTTCAGTCCCTGGAACTGGAATTACTGATGGTTCTTACCCACCATGTGGGTGTTGGGAACCGAACTGAACCTGGGTCCTCTGAAAGACCAGTGAAATGCTCTGCATCAAAGCTGATTTNAAAATGTATATGAAAAGATTGTATAGCGTGAATATGATCCTTAAAATACTGAATTGAATAGTTGGAGCTTGCTGAGAGGATGAATCCTAAATTTTAAATACAAACCAAGAGAAACATTATAGAGGTAACAATTAAACATTTATAGGGTTTTTTTGTCATTTATATCTCAATACAACTATTGAAAACTTAAAAAAAAATTTGAAAAGGCAAAGGAACCTAAATATCCTGAGCAATCTGGGGGAAAGCTTGACAAATACGCACATAAAAGGCTTGTTAGCCATCCAGGAAGAAGACTTAAAGTAGAAGTGAAGGATAACTAATTAAAAATGAAAATAAAAACTATTGGTGAATACTGGTAAGAATGCAGAACAGGAGCTAGAGAGTGGCTCACCTGTTAAGAGCAGTTTTTCGGCCTGGGGATTCTAGCACAGGGCCAGGATACAGCAACAGCAAGAGCTCCTCTCCGGGGCAAGACTCAACCAGGAGCAGCTCAGGACTGTAGCTAGCCCTGGGCAACACAGCAACAGCTCTTTGCCATGCTGGGCTGGTGGGCGCAGGCCTCAATTAGAAGTGAGTGAGTACAGGATGGCGACAGGGAAGAGAGAGAGAGAGAGGCAGAAGGAGTCATGTACATGGGAGAGAGGCAGAATTGAAGAGGAGAGTTGGTGAAGAATGGGCTGATTCAGATGCCCTACTGTCACCCTGGGCCAGATGTCTGGATGTGGGCTCCTGCCAAGGGCCATGACTTGGTCCGTGACTCTGCTGAAGGCAGAGAGGATAGGGCTGTACAGAGTTGCCACCCCCTCAGGAGAGAGGGTCTCACATCTCACTTGGGCAGCACAATAGAGCTGACCCTATTCTCAGGGGCATAGGCGTGAGAATGGGAGAGCAGGTCTCACCCCTCTTCTCTGCCATGTGGCAGCTTGGGTGAGGGAAAGATGTCCTCTTCCTCTCACCCCTTGACACGTGCAGCAGGTGGGGGACCNGACCCAATCCCTCAGCAGCTGCAGTACTCGGGAGAACAGGAGAAAGGCCCTGTGCCTCACCTGGGCAGCACAGTAGATTTGACCCTGTAGGCAGGAGCACAGATGAGCTAGTCCTGAGGGTGTGAGAGGGGCATAGCTAGTACTGCCTCCCTCATCTGCAGAGTGGTGGTGGGGATGAGGGAAAGATGCTCTCCCCCCTTGTCCCTATCACCTCCAGCTGGTGAGGAGCTGACCCATTTACCAGCTTCAATATCCAGGAAAGTGGGCCCTGTACTTCTGGGTAGCACAGCAGGAGCTGACCCTGTTGACAAGGGCACAGGGCAGGGCCAACCCTGAGAAGATGAGCATGGGAGAGCTAGCTCCACCCCTTATCCTGTCTCTTATACACATCTAGATGTGTATAAGAGACAGGGGGAAAGATGCTCCCCCATTGGTACCCCCCCCCCCCATCAACACCTCAGGCAGGTGGGAGAGCTGGCCCTGAAGTCCTAAGAGTGGGAGAGATGCCCCTGCCCCCCACCAGCTGCAATACGTGGGAGAGCAGGCCCTGCACCTCGCCTAGGCAGCAAAAGAGAGTCGANCCTGTTGGAGGTGTGGGTGATACAGCCCAGAGTGTGTGAGAGTGGGATAGCTGGCCACACCCCCTCATCTGCCATGTGGTGGTGAGGGCGAGGGAAAGATGCTTCCCCTTTGACCCTGCCACAGGTGGTGGGCGAGGGAGCTGACTCTCCCCTTTACCTGCTGCAGGATTCAGGAAAGTGGACCCTGCATCTTGTCTGGGTGACACAGTAGAGCTGACCCTGTTGGCAGAGGTGTGGGTAAGGCAGACCAGATGTTGTGAGCATGGGAGAGCTGTCCCCACTATCCATCTGTCATGTGGCAGCATGGGCAGTCATAAGAGTGGAAGAGCTGTCCCTGCCTGTCATCAGCTGCAGCAAGCACTCTGGAGAGTGGGCCCTACATTTTACCTGGGCAACACAGTAGAGTTGGTTCTGAAGGTTAGGTGTGGGAGAACCAATCCTGAAGACAGAAAGCGAGAGAACTGGCCCCGCCCCTTGCCCAATGTTGCTAGTGGTGGACTAGCCAGCAGGATGCTCGAGAGCTCACCCTGGTGGTGAAGACAGGAGAGGGCTGACAGGCTAGGCTGATCAACCCTGCAACTACCCAGGCCCAGAACCAGGGTTATGTTTTGGCCCATTCCACATCCACTCCATCTGTGATCTGCTGGAGCACGGGGGTAGGGGGGGGTGATCAGTCCTGCAGACCCAGGTTAGCAGGATCTCCAGGACACAGGGCAGCAACAGAATGTCTAGGAAGTGTCCCAGTGAGGGCCCAACGTAGATGGTATAGCAGAGACCAGGAGCTCCTAACCAGACCAATGATTCTTTGAGATGAACACCTGCCTGTAAAAATGTATGGATAAAGGAGTTTACTGCATGGTTCACTGTGTCATACTGTAGCTTCCATAACAAGATTTTCCCTTTCCCCCCTTTTTTTCTCTTAAATTTTATTTTGTTTTACTCGGAGGAGGGGGGATGGGTGAGATCAGAAGGCATGATGTGAAAGACACAGAGAATAAATAAATAGAAAGTTTTTTTTTTAAAAAAAGATCAGTTGCTTTTGCAGAGAGCTGGAGTTTAATTCACATACTGATATGGTGGCTCACAACCATTCACAACTCCAGTTCTAGGAGATATTATGCCATGTTCTGAACTGTGCAGACATTAAGTATGCCTGTGATGCACATACATACATGCAGGCAAATAACTCATATACAAAAAATAAAACAAATCTATAAAATTTTTTTGGAAAGAATGAAGAGCAATTGGATCTCACCACTCACAAAATAAAACAAATCTATAAAAATTTTTAAAAAGGCTGGGCAGTGGTGGTGCATGCCTTTAATCTCAGCACTCAGGAGGCAGAGCCGGGTGGATCTCTGTGAGTTTGAGGCAGCTTGGTCTACAGAGCGAGATCCAGGACAGGCACCAAAACTACACAGAGAAACCTTGTCTCGAAAAAACAAAACAAAATTTTTTTTTTAAAAGAATGAAGAGCAGTTGGATCTCATCACTCACAACATGCCATAGCTTCTCTAGCTGAGTCTCAGGTCCTGTTCCTACCTGGTTTAGGCTAAGGAGTTCTTTGGTATTTGCTTAAGAGAAGTAAAGACTCATGTTCATTGAAAGGCTTACCATAAAGACAGATGCAAATTTTATTAACAACCACCAAGAAGTGGAAATACCAAAATGTTTGTCCCGCAGGTGACTATGTGAACAGTGCTATGTCTGTACGGTGGGTATGTCTCAGCAGTAACAGAACAAATTGTAGAGGAAATAACTCAAACTNATCTGGAATGTGGAGAAAGAACCAGATTAAAGGTGTTTTATATCGTGTAAATGTATTCTCTGCAGAAATAGTAGTGCTAGGGGATGGGTCATTTCCAGGAGTTAGGGGAAAGGAGAGATTGAGGCCTAAAACTTGGTTGCTTTTATCTCCTAGGCCATCTTTATTCATTTATCACTCTGAATGGAGGAGATGGGGATGAAAAATTGAGGAAAGGAGGGAGTATGAATTATGTGGTTATAAATTTATAAAATTAACCATACAAATAAGGTTTATGTATTTATTTTCCCTTGCGGTGAGTTGAGGGATTTATGAGTACTGAAGATGTTATGTATGATGTACTTGGATTACTAAACAAGATATTTTGTAGACATCAGGTTTCACTTTTCTATTATTAATTGGGGAATGTGGCTCTCCATTCTGTAAGAAAGGGTCAAATACAGTACCAGCCAAAAGGTTTAGATGCAAATTGCTCTTGCCTTTTGTGGGTTGATCTTCATGCAATTTAAACTGGCATGGCTTATGACTTGGATGGGGATTACAGAGATATTCAGAAATGTACCACATTGACAAAACTTAAACAGCATTTTGGTAGAATATAGGGTGACATATACATCTCATATGTTCAGTATTTCCAGTGGAGATGTTTGTCATGTATTCATTTTTTCCAATGGAGATATTTGTCATGTACATGTCTGGAACTCAGGAGATAGTCAGGTTGGGGAATTACATTTAGGAAACCCAAAGTATAGATGAAATTATCCAGGAAAAACATACAGCAGGAAACAAGAGGTGAAGACTGGAACTCAGGCTTACCAATCTTTGAGGGAAAATGAAGTCATCGAGTAGATGCAGAAGGAGGAAAAATACAGCATCCGAGGACAGAAAGTTCAGCAAGAAAAGAAGTCAGTGATCTCCAACACCACGGAGAAGGTAAGATGAAGTTTGAAGTCATCATGTGTTTGACAGTGAGTGGTGTTCAAAAGCATTTTTAGGGTTGATGTGGGAGCAAATCCAGAAGGATGCAGCTTTAAAATGAATGAAAAGAAAGAACAGCCTTCATCACATCTGGCTTATCTGTACTGGATTCTCAAGGAAGGCTTCAGTAGGAGCCTTACTCTTACTTCAGACCATTAAACCAACCCGGAGCCAGAGTTCCTTTCTTAGTTCCTCACTTCCTTGTTCTCTTCTTTCCCTCCTCCTCTCTGCCCTCCCTCCCTTTGTGCCTTTCTTCTTCCTTGTTTTTGTGGTTGTTCATTTGCAACTGGGTGTTAGGGAACCCAGACTGGCCTGGGACTCGCTATGAATTCCTGATCCTCCTGTCTCTGCCTTCCAAGTGTTGGAGTTACAAATGAGTCACCATACCAGTCCTAAGCCAGAATTCCAGTGAAAGTTTGTGTTTATGATTAAAAAAAGCCAAGTAGTTATGTATATTTAAAGTCTAAATATAACTTTTTTTTTCTGTGTAAGATTCAGAATTTGTAGGTTGGCTCATCACTAGTTGAGTGCTTACAGTGATTGAGAGGGTGAAAGAATGCAAACGTATACAGAAAATAGCAACTGTGTTTACCTTAACCCCTGGAATAGAAAAATGTAGAAACAGATTAAGAGCAAAGTGATTTGATCATGGTTAAGTTAAATTTGCTTTGATTTTCTTCCACTGTCTTATTTTGATAGTTACCAAACCTTTCCCTTCACATAAGTCATCTTCTATGACCAGCATAACACACATGGCAGATGGTACTCAAGATCTCATATCATTCCTTTTTCTNTAGAGATTTGTGTAGTTGCCTAAACTATACATTTTCGATAGAGGTACAGATAGAGATAGAGACAAATAGATAAACAGAAAGAGAGGGGGGAGATAAAGAGAAAGAGAGAGATGAGAGAAAGAGAGAGACAGAGAGAGAGAGGAGAGGAGAGAAGAGGAGAGAGGAGAGGAGAGGAGAGGAGAAGAGAAGAGAGAAGAG
>LZPO01008765.1:0-18113 GCA_001675575.1 Neotoma lepida | reverse complement strand
AAGCCGGAGCCTGTGTTACCTGTATTTCCCTGGCGTGGTACACGATGATCAGACCGAGCAGGATGATCGTGGAGAGACTGATAAGGCATTTCAGAGCTAAGGAATACAGCGACGCCTGCAACACAGTTAGATGGAACACTTTAAGAGAGAAGCACTTTCAACCACCTTCCAGGCCATGAGAGCCAGTTCCGAGCACGTGGACCTGAACTCAAGGGAAGGGACGCGGGTGGGGGGCAACCTGTCTTGGCTCTGGGATGCAGATTATTTGGTCTCAAAGCCAAATGAGAGGAGCCAGGACCAAGGGAAAACTCCGAGCTTGGCTGCGGGGTCTGTACCATCAAGGACTAAAACAAGGCACCTGGCTCGCTAAGAGCTAGAGAAGTTCCTCCGGAGTTTAAGCACTTCAGGTTTGAAAGGTGCCTCCGAAACTTGAGCACCAGGAGAGGAACACGCACGCTTTCTCTACCGACTCCAGGAGCCACGTATTAACATGCCTGGATGCGGTGGACACTCATAACCCTGAGAACTTTCCTCTCCTGGTTGCCCAGCTGACTATGGGTGTGCGTCCTAGCTGCTTCTGCTGCTCCGGTAGGCTCTGGGGACACTTGAGACCCCGTAGGCAAGGGGTTCCCGCCGGCGCCCATCCCAACCACCTGGCTCCCGCTCCGGGAGGGTACTCAGGCGCTGAAGCCCATACCTTGTCGTAGGCGCCCCACGACAGCTCGGTCTCGATGACCATGACCACGATGCCGAACATGCCGAAGATGAGCGCGTAGTCGCTGAGCCGCTTGCGCTTCTCGAACAGGGCGCGCCGGTGGCCCAGCTTGTAGCCGATGTTCTGGTTCTTCTTTTTGCTGGACTTGGTGCCGCTGCTGCTGCCATGCCCGCTGCCTCCGCCGCCGCCGCCGCCTCCGGTGCTGCCTCCGCCGCCGGTTCCGTAGAGCGCCAGGTTGTTGGAATTGTTGTGCTCCGGCTTAGACACCACGATCTCCGGGGCTGAGGAAGAGGCGGCGGCGGCAGCAGACGGGGAGGACGCGCCACCACCTCCTCCTACGACGGACGCGGGGGGCTGTAGGGGCTGAGCCTCGGAGTCCATCTCGTGCAGATTCCGGCGGGACGAGCTCAAGTTGCTGAGCGGACGCATGACGCCCCCGTTGTACCTGCAGCTGCTCATGGCTATTTCGGTGAAGGGGTTGCTCTCGCGGCGCGCCTGGGGTTGGTGATGCTGGTGGTGCGCCGGGTGCGGGTGGTGGTGGTGGTGCGAGAGCGGGGGCCCGGAGCCCAGGCTGCCCAGGCTGCCTGTGGGGCTGGCGGCGGGCTGCAGGCTGTGGCACTGGTGGTACTGGGAGGCGGACGCGGGCTGCTGCGCGTACTGCTGCTGGAGCGCACTGGCATGGCTGGACGGCGTCAGCTCGCTCACATTGAGCTGGCTGCCCCGGCGCGACGAGCAGCAGCAGCAGCACGAAGAGCCCGACAGCGGCGAGGAGGTGCGGGTCCGGAAGGCGCCGCCGGGCGAGGAGGTGCGGAGCAGCAGGGACAGGTTATCCCCCGCCCCCGCCCCCGCCGCTGGGGCACCGGAGGAGGCGCAGCTGTTGCACCGGAGGCATGGGCTGCTGCCACCGCTGCCCGGCTGCTGGTGTGCGAGGTGCGGGTGGTGGTGAGGGTGCGGGAGGGGCGCGAAGGGCGCGCACGGCTTGTCCTGGCTCTGTTGCTGCTGCTGGCAATGCAGGTGTGAGGAGCGCGGCGGTGGTGGCGGCTGCTCTGGGAAGAAGCCGCGCTGGAACTGCAATGGGGTTTCCATGTCAGGGCTGTTAAAGCTGCAGGGAGACCAGGCGGTGGTGCACCCTGCGCAATGCGTTATGGTCGGGAGCGGGGACTCCTGCTGCTGGTGCGAGGAAGGGCCCATGCCGGCTCCGGTAGAATCCAGGCGGCGAGTCCGATTGGTTGGGCGCACCAAAACAATGGGCATGACATCACCTGCGGGGACCGAGACTGAGTTTGCGGCGCGCGCGGCTTAGGGGAGCATGTGTGTGAGAGAGGTTGGGAGGGGAACCTGCAGAATGAAAATCCCGGGGGGCGCAGGCCCGCTCTGGCCGGGGTGAGGACACTCGAGGACAGGGATTCCACCTGCGGATCGCGCGCGTCCGGGACCATAGTTGGGAAGACTGAGCTCCCCCACGCATAGCGGCGGGCTGCAGAGGTGGGAGAGAGAGCGGTGCCTCCCGCTCTACTGTCACGGCCCCCTGACTGGTGCGGGACACGCTAGCCCGAATGACCTGCCTGGGGCACTGCAGCTCTGGTCCTGGGGCAAGCGCCAGGACGGTGCGAAACCCGAGCCACTCTCCCGCCCTCTCGCCTTGTAGGGCCGCAAGACAGCACCTGCTCGCCCCACTCCCTCTCCCCCGATCGTCCTGCCGAGAGTAGGCTGCAGGCTGCCGGCCAAGTAACTGCGGGGGCAAGGCTTTGGGTAGAAGGGAAAGAAGTTTGGCGACTGCCTATGCGAATGTATCAGCGTTGGAAGAAAGCCAGCGCCAGATACCCGGCTTGGCCTCTAAGGGATCATATCCGACCCCTAGTAGGGATCTGTCCCTGCCGCCTAGCTCCCCGAGTCCCAGAATTGGGACTGGCGGCGCTGTCGCTCTTAAAGGAGAGCTTTGCGGCGCGGGTAGGGTTAACCTCGCGACGCCCGGGTAGGGGGAGGAGGGGGCGGGGCCGGAGGAGGGGATCCCCGGCGTCCGGGGAGGAGCCCGCTCGGGTTTCCCGGGTCCCCCTGGCGGGGGCGGAGGGCTTTCCCCACTAGCGCCCGCTCACATTTGCGCGTTCTCCGGAACATGAGGGGCTGGCGCCCCTGGCCGCCAGGTCCGGGGCTCGGGCGCTCAGGCGGTCTAGCAGCCTGAGTGGGTAGGTCGGAGGGCTACCTTGGTGGTGCAGAAGAGCCTTGTTCCAGGGTCTGGGGGCAGCTCAGCCACCGCAGACCGCCAGCTTCTCTGGTTTTCCTCTTCTTCCAGACCTGCAGTACAGACACAAAGCAAAGGCGGGTCACTAATGCGCAGACGCCAAGCATCTTCCTTGTCATGGCCAGACTGCAGCGGCTGGNCGAGGGGCCTGGTGAAGGTTGACTGATGCCGGTAGCCATCTGACTGCCAATTAATACTGTGGTGGTGATTCGACTGAATAATTGCTGCCCATGGACAGAGAGTTCCAGTAGACTTAGATATAATGATTAATTATACTCTAATAAACCAGTAAAANTGCACTTTGAATTTTGCCATGCTGTGTCCTTATTGAGCTATACGCAAACAAAACAGTAGGAGGTCTTCTTGAGAGCTGCTGATTAATAGTCCATCATTAAGTCTAACATTTGTATTTCTTTGTGAATTGAAATTCCTATCTTCCTAAAGGAAAAAAAAGATGAAATTGGCTAGTTAAATGTTTCAATTTAAAATTGTGATTTCAATAGTTTTTGTGGTGGAGATTGCTAACAGATTAGACCAANACTTTAGAGCGAAAGAGGATCGCTGTCATTAGGTAATTGGAATTCTCAGCTGGATCCAATTTCTTGACATTCTACTCAGCAGCTGCCCTAAAGTTGCTTACCTGCTATCTGCTTGAAAGTGTGCGCGTTTGTGCTCAGTGCCATTGAGTGAATAATTTATTTCTGGATATTCTTTGCAAGTGTGTTAAGCAATTGAAAATATTCGTGCACACAATCAAATAGATTAAAAAGGNAAAGGAAAAGGGAGAGAATTAGGTTTAGAGCCATAGTNCTTGATGGGAGATAATGACTAATCGGGGCTTGAATTTCTTAAAGATATTGGTTAAAAATTGAATGTTAGTGGCTAAAAATCAAAGGCATTATTCTTATTACCTATTGTGTTTTTTTGTTTTGTATCTCCAAAGTGGGAAACAAATAGTGTTTAAAATGAAATTTGTTGATTTTTTTTGAGGGCAGCCAATAGTGCACAANTGCACATGTGAGGGCATTACTACAGAAAATAATTCCAGTGAAAGAAGGGCGTGGTTGTGCATGCCTGGGACCCTACACTCGGGAGATCAAGGAAAGAGGAACAAGAGTTCAAAGCCATCTTCACACACATAGTGGGTCNGAAGCCAGCCTGGGCTATACGAGGCTACTGTCTTGAAAAACAAAAAAGAGCCGGGTATGGTGACACACATACAGAAGAACACTGNCTTTAANNTGAAAGCTTCCAAATTATNCACCCTTAAGTCTGAAAAAAATTTAACTTAAACATAAAATCCACCCAATATCTATTAGTGCACTGTGCAGCAAATTGTACAGGCTTTTTTCTCATTGCTTGTCATAGATGACTGAGTGAAATATTTGACTCATCTTTATCTCTAAATACTTCAAAGAANTATATCAAAAATTAATATGTTCATCACCTGCTCATAAATTTAGAAAAGATTTCATAGACGTCTCCCCAAATATCACAATAGCTGCTACTCATTTTAAATTATACATAAGGTTCTAGACTTACGAAAATGTCATGAGAAAAACAAAAGCTGCATCCCCTTGTGTTAAGCTTAAGCTGACTTTCTCAAACACCACAGGCAAAGCTGCTCACCACGGGCTTCAGAAACAAAAGGGTGAACAATATTGAACCATGTGCCCCCCTACTTCTTTCTCTCTGTGTATGTGTGTATACTTTGGGTTACTGAGATATGGGGTCCTCACNTTTCTCAAAGAAGCTCAAAACTCAGATTGACCTAACTTCAGTATGGNCAACATAAGGGTTTATAAAATAATAAGGTGAAAGTCACTATGACTGGAGAGACAGGGAGCGGGCCAATGAGACACTGGCTGTCCTTCTANTAGAGCAAGTGGAACACAGCTAACACCTCCTTGCTAATACGTGCTGTGCCTGAGACAGACTGGAAGCCCTTTCGTGGTGAAAACTATGGGCTTAGAAATGCAACCATTGTTTCATCTTTAGTCTGGAAGATGCTTGGGCACCTTTGACAATTGCCATAAGTCATGACAGGTGCCAGATTAANATAGCCTTATTATCAGTGTTTCTCTGGTAGATGATTTTTATAAGTTCACATTCAAACGTTCAAAACACAGTTACTCTGACTTTGTGGGAATGTGTTCCTATATAG
Organism: Neotoma lepida; assembly: GCA_001675575.1. Classification (NCBI taxonomy): domain Eukaryota; kingdom Metazoa; phylum Chordata; class Mammalia; order Rodentia; family Cricetidae; genus Neotoma; species Neotoma lepida. The sequence continues at coordinate 12,992 of LZPO01008765.1, read as the reverse complement.
CAGTGGTTCTCAACCTGTGGGTCTCGACCTCCAAAGACCATTGGAAAATATAGATATTTACATTATAACTCATAGCAGTAGCAAAATACCAGTTATGAAGTAACAACAAAAATAATGGTATGGTTGGTGGTCTTTACAACATGAGGAACTGTATTAAAGGGCTGCAGCATTAGGAAGGTTGAGAACCACTGCTATATAGGATTATAGGAATAAACACAGCAAAGTGAAGCAATTAAAGCAGAAAGACAGTACTTGCCATGTGGATGGTGTTTTGCACTTACACCTTCGAGTAAGTGGGAAAGGAGAGAGGAAAAGGGATGATACTTAAANCAAGGATCTGTGGTTTCCATTGAGAAGCTTAGATTTCTTTTCACACTTAGATTTCTTCCCCTTTCTTCCATTAAGGCAAGCAAGTGCTGGAATTCCCCTAGATTAACACCAGAGGTCACAGTCACCCACGAAATGCACTCGCAATCTAATCAATTAAATGGCTTCTTTATTTTAGCATCCTTTCTTTTCCTTTTTTGGCTATAATTCTTTTTCCTTATGCCTTCCAAGAGTGGTTTTCCCATATTTGTTGTATGTCAAGCTGGTGGACAGGCACACATCTATCATAACCAACCCCTAAACACACAGTCATAGAATCGGTTTCCTAAGCCACAGATGCCTAGTTTTAAAAGCTTCAAGTTGGTTTGATGCCAGTGTCTTATTTTATTCAAGTCCCTGTTTTGTTCCCTGTTTATTATTTTCTTCTACATAGGAATTGTCTGTGCTTTCTCCTTCACTGTCCCTTAAAAGGCAGTACTCTCTTGACCTAGGTGTCTGAGGCTTGTTTCCAAAAGACAGACAGAACAAAAGAATCTGTTTCCTACACTGCGTGGTCGAAGCAACTAAAAAGTAAACATTTTTGAGAATGGGTTTTTGTTTTGTTTGCTGAGTCAATCCCTTGATAGTACTGAACCTAAAGGCTGTGATGAGATCCAGCCTCTCTGAGCTTATTTTGCTTAGCAATAGATTGAGGGGAATTGGCACAGCATTAGTTGTTTCCTTAGTATAGTTGCAAGGTTCCTGAAAGACGACAATTCAAAGGTCCACCAAACAACCTTATTTTAAATCATATATTCCCTAGTGTCACAATTAAACATTATATTTAAGGCAAACATTAAAAAATATGTATTTTTGATGCATGTATGCAAACCTGCATCATGATGATAAAGTATTAAACCTGTATTAACCTATTTTCCAAAGGCTAATAAATCATGTTGGGCCCCAGCTATTAATTTAATTAACTTTTCTATTGTTTTTTTTTATTCTCTTCATTGTCTTCTACTATTTCTCAACTTATTAACCTATCTACAAAAGTCCCAGAAACGCTAGCAAGACACAAAAGGCAAAATCATAGTAATCTTGCTAGCAGAATTGAACTCAGGTTACTTATTAAATGGATGAAAAGGCTGAGTTTATTGAATAATAGTGGTTTTTAAGTCTGTGGATTTCATAAACATATATCCCTTTGCTATTAGAAACAGAGAAAGGTGGGAGGGAAGGTGGGAAAGAGGGAGTCACTGTTTGAAGCCCAGTGGATTGTACAAAACTGTTTCTTAGCCGGGCGGTGGTGGCACACGCCTTTAATCCCAGCACTCGGGAGGCAGAGGCAGGCGGATCTCTGTGAGTTCGAGGCCAGCCTGGACTACAGAGTGAGTTCCAGGAAAGGCGCAAAGCTACATAGAGAAACCCTGTCTCGAAAAACCAAAAAAAAAAAAAAAAACCTGTTTCTTATGTACTGTTTTACTTATATCTTGCAAAAACCNAGGCAGAAGGCAGAGAAGGTTTTATTGTTATCTCCATTTTGCAGGTAAAGAGATCATCTGAGATAGTGTCTGTCCTACCTAAGGTGACACTGGTGAGCAGCAAGGACAAGCCAGATCTCTTAACAGTCTTTGGGTTCTGCGTGGTGTGTCATTTCCACATCCTTGGGGCCTTGCTTCACAGCAGGTTGCATCCACTTTCTCAAGAGTAGATTGTGGTGCCCCTGAGTGTTTTCTCACTGACTCTTTTGTTTCCTGTGATCTTTATCCTCTTGTTGGCTTCATTTGATCAACAGGATAATTTGAGAGAATTTAATATAAGTGTGGAGGAAATGGAAGTACTTTATGCCGCTGGTCCAAGATGTCTAATTAAAAATATATGGAGAGATACAGGAATAGAAGTGCTTTTCTTTTTAAACAAACAACAACATGATTCTGATATGTTCAGCTATACTCCATATTCTTCCACTGACTTTGCTACCAGTCAGTGCATTCCTTATTTGGGGCTACATCCATTAAACAGTAAAAGATCAGTGAGACTATTTACGGGAACTATTGAGGGCTATTTTGCCTGGTATTATACAGCTGAGAAGGAGAAGGTTCTTGGTCTTGCAACTCAGAAGACTTTCCATATTGTCATTCTTGAACCCACCCCATATCACTCTTGCTTTGCTTCATGGCAAATTGGTGAAAATCAGAGAAAGGAGCCAGACTTTATACCACAAGGAGAGACCTGTGTGTCTCCCAGATGGGGTAGAGAGCCAGCAAAAGTGGAATCAAAGATCATAATTTAAAAATAGCCCTAAATACTGAAGACATATTAAGTCTCCACCTTTTTTTCTTGATCACAGCCCTGCAAATTAAGTAACCCTGTGCTATTTATTAACCCTGGATGTGTCTGCTTTCTCTTTTCTTATTTCCCTCTCCTGCATCAAGCTTATACAAATCCCCAGCTCCTCTTTCTTTATATTTATCTCCCTTTCTGGAATTATTCACAAAACCCCATCCCATGGTAATTGTTAGCACAGGGGAGGGTTGATGCCTTTTCAATGCTGTGGTTAAAAAGGGAATGAACCATGGTCTGCAACAATGAATTCAATGTAACAATGTCACCAGGAGGAGAGCTCTAATGCTAACACTTGTTCATGTCCAGACCCAATCATCATCTGCAGAGCCAGGGTTTTCTTTAAAATGGCTTTTATTTAATGATGTTGCTGTTTTATGGGTGTAAAGATGTGAATAAAAGAAAGAAATAAGAAGGGAAGGATGTGGTCTTTTGAATGTGATTGGCCCCCATAATCTCATAGGGCGTGGCATTGTTAGGAGGTGTGGCTTTGTTGGAGTGGGTATGGCCTTGTTGGAGGAAGTGTGTCCCTGTGGGAGCAGGCTTTGATATAGCCCAGTGAGTCAGTTGATTTCCTGTTGTCTGCAAGATGTAGCATCTCAAGATGTAGCACCAAGTTTTCCTGCATGCCACCATACCCTGTGTCATGATGATAATGGACTGAACCTCTGAAACTGTAGGCAAGCACCCCAATTAAGTGTTTTCTTTATAAGAGTTACCATGCTCGTGGTGTCTCTTCACAGCAATAAAAACCCTAAGACAGGAAAGGACATGACTGCTCCTAGGTATAGTAGTCCTCTAACCAACCTGACCTAGACAATTTTTCATTAGGAAGCTGCTCCGGTGATTTGATACTATGTCACACTGACAAAACTACTTATCAGACTTATGCAACCACAAAAATAACAACATTAAATGTGAAAAAATTAAACAAATGAAAGTGAAACAATTAAACAAATGAAAATGAAACAATTAAACAAATGAAAAGCAAAAGTGGTTATAGAGAACTTTTAAAAATGCAACTATAAGTTCTCTTTTGGAGATACATGTTACAGAAGTACAAGTAGGCTGAAAGTTCAAAGATATGCTGTGTAACAATAATTAACCAAAATGAAATTTCCATATATATATATATATATGCCAATTGTATAATGAAGTGTCAAGTTATTTAAGAAAATAAAACAATACCAAATTCCCATGGGTATAACGACAGATTCTAATAACATGAGGCAGATTGAGGTATTTTGTTGTAGCAATGAGACATGTAACAAGAGGAAGTCTTCAGGCATCCAGAGCTAGAGTTACAGATGGTTGTAAGCCACCTGATCTGGGCCGTGAGAACAGAACTCAGGTCCTCTGGAAGAGCAGCATGCTCTTCCTGCTGAGCCATTTTTACAGCACCATGGTATTGAAATCATTGCTCTAGATTTAACTGGAGAGATAAGCATCCTCATTGTCACTCTGCTTTGATCCCTTCCTCCCTCTACCCACTTCCTACCTTCAGAATATACCACGAAGTCCTAGACTGACTCTACAAATATGACATGTATTGTTTTATTTGGATCACAGAACATTCATTTACAGTAACAGCTGCTTTGAATTCATTTCTATATGCACAGTTCTGATTCCATGTTTATCAGAGATGAAAATCATGGTATCTTGGTCACTAAATACACNTAAGAATTCTGTTATATGGCACTCTATTATAAATAACCTTGATTTCCAGAATTTGACCAAACACTAAGAATAAACTAGAGCTCTTAGGAGTGCAAATTCATTTCAAGAAACCTGTGGTGGTTATTCATAAGTGAGCCTTAGGCTTTCCATAGTCCTAATTGATTTTCTGACCCACTGCATATCAAAAGGTTAAAGCCAAGAAGACAGACTTACTGAGTCTGATAAAATAAATTAACAACAGGGATGTGATTGCTTAAGAAACTAACTGTATTTGTAAACAATAATGTACATTACAATTTGTAGAACACCAGACATCTCAACACAATTGGAGGCAAATAGTCTTTTATACATTATTAAGCCCAAGCTCCATCATAGAACTCATGATTAAACTAACATGTGTCAATGGCAATCCTGGGCGACCAAGAAAACCTTCAAATAGTGAAGTAAGGTTTGCCTATAAACCTAGCACTAGGGAGTGGGTAAGGCAAGTGGATTTGTGTGAGTCTTGTCCAGCATACACGACACTATGAAATCCTGTTCACAAAGTCTCACTAACAAGGCTACCTATACATGAACTAAACAACAAAAACAACAGACATGCTAATATGGACCAGGGAAAGCTTAGGAAGCCTTTACCCAACCCAAAGAACTACAGGCAACAAAGGAATGCTGAGAGTAGGAGAAAGTCTTTTCCAGAGAAGAGTACAGCAACTGATTATCCAATATCAAACAGTCAGCCTGGAAAACAAACCTAAGTACCATTATACAGACTGAGCAGATTGTATTTGTATGTTGTAAGAATATCTAAGTAACAACATTTAATGAAAAAACAGCCCATGAATTTGAAAAGAAGCAAAAAGGAGTATATGGGAAGGTTTGGAGGGAGAAAAGGGAAGGAGGAAGTGATGTAATTATAATATAATAATATAATAAAAATAATAAAATAATAATGAATAAAAATAAAAAATAATGAAAATAATGAAATGAAAATACAAAATTCAAAACAAAAAATAAAAAGGATATATATATATATATATATATATATATATATATACTTTATAAGAGTTACCTTCACAATTTTAAAAACATAAATCCTGGGGTCATAGCCTTTAGCTCGTCATTTTGATTTCCTATGAACAATTCTAAATTTCCCAGACTTTATGGAAATTGTTGAGGCTTTACTGTGGAGATGGTACTTAAGGGTCATGTGTACTGGTGAACTAAGAAATCTTTTTGGAGGAATCTGTCCTTTAAATTTCCAAACTATACTCATCCCAGTCCTGCTGTCACCTATGGCATGCAGTGATGAAGAGCACAGACGAGCTCTGAGGTTCTTGGCATCCCCTCTTTCAGTGGGAGCTCAACCTGCTTTTCATGCTTCTTGCAGCACTGGGCCTAAGGTGGCATTTTGACGTGATGTATGACCAAATGATTGAAAGGATCGGTAAAATATAATTCTAGCCATATCATTTTAATGAAATATTATAAAACCTTTTGGGTTTCTGCTTCGTTCTCCATTTTAATCAACAGCAGGTTCACATCATTATCAGCTAAAATTGAAAAGATTAAAAGTTCTTAAAACTTTCTTAATTTGGCTGTAAAACTAAAGCTAAGAATAGCAAAGAGTAAACCATTACCATTATTATATTCTCACATAAAATTTTCTCATTAATAATACATTTTATAGAAATCATTAAAAATTTTTTCTATGGCATTTTATTTTATAATCATAGATTTTTTTTTTTTGCTAATTGGTCCAAGATGATGAGTTTATTTCCTAGGTTCTTTGATTTTGGAGTGAATAACTTTCTGAAACACAGTAATCTTTACGTAAGCTGCAATGATCTCAAGCCAGGAGTTGGCAGCTCTGGTTGTGATACACTAAGCAAGTTATCTGATACTGAAAGTTTTAATTTATAGTTCCATTTCCAGGGTTCATCCCAATCCTCATTTTATGAAAACTTCTCACACCCTCTATTCCATCCTTTCTTACAGCTCCACCTTAACTTTCAGAATTGAGCATAAGACACACATCCATCTTTTTGTAGGAATTTAGCATCTGTATAAGTTTCCTCTCTGAAAGAATGCCTATTAACTTCTGGATTAATTTGCATAAGTGGTTCTCAACTTCTGGGTCACAACACCCCCCAACTATTGTGAAACACAGATATTTACATTACAATTCATAACAATAGCAGAAGTACAATTATGAAGCAGAAACAAAAATGATTTTATGGTTGAAGGTCAGCACAACATGAGGAACTGTATTAAAGGATCACAGCATTAGGAAGGTTGAGAACCAGTGGTTTGGATTATAGTTCATTTCCTAGAGAACAACTTTATTATATTACCATGTNTCAGTGTTTTTCTTTATTATAAACATTTCCTTATGGTTAGTGAGCTGATATTTAGAGAGAAAATATAGACTCAACACAAGTCTCTGTTGATGGTGAATGGATAAAGGAAATGTAGTAGAGGCATATGTGTGTGTGTGTGTGTGTGTGTGTATGTATGTATGTATATATGTATACATATATACAAAAATCCATCACTGTAATGGCAAAGATGAAACTGGAACACATGCTAAGTGAAATAAGCTAAGTGAAATAGTGCAGAAAAAAACTGCACTATTTCCCTAATGTGAGAAATCTTAAAAAGTCAAACTCATAAAAATCAAAGAGTAGAATCATGAGTATGAGGGACTAAAGTGTCAGAAAATGGGAGGTGTTAGTCAAAGATTCATTTATCCAGGATGAATAATTCCTGGGTGCCTAATGTATAGCTATAGTTAATACTAATGTATTTACTCTTGATACTTGCCAAAAGTAGATCTTAAATCTATACTCCCTCCCTCCCTCCCTCTCTCTCACACACACACACACACACACTCAAATTGTAATTTTGAGATAATAGATTTGTAATTAGATTGGCTAACTATTTCATATTTTATGCATATATTAAATCTTGTATACTTTAAAGGAGTTTTTCTTTCTAGAAATATATTTTTTATTTTGTCTATTTTTATTTGATCATTTTTATTGGAAAATAGTTGTTGCTTGAGAAGCCAAATTAACCATGGGTCATAACACACTATATATGTATGGAAATTTTCTGATCACAGTTATTTGGTATATAAATGACCATACCTTATGAAATATATTTTTAATTATCTTATTTATTTTTATATGTAGGTGTGATTTACCTGCATATATGGCCATATACCACATGTGTGCAGTGCCCAGGGAGGCAAGAAAAGGGCATCAAAGGCCCTGGGACTAGATATACAGACTGTTGTGAGCCACCATATGGGTGCTGGTAATCAAACCTGAGTTCTCTAGAGGAGTCACCAATGTTCTTAACTTCTAAGCCATTTCTCTATATTATATTTTACAAAAATAAAATATAATTTTCTTATCAAGTCACTGGTGGGACCGTTTAAAGAGGACAAAATTAAACAATGACAATCTGTTCAACTTTTGGTACATGACCTATTTGAATTTTTTTATAGTTGAAAGTGTTGAGAAATAGAATTGAGACACTTTTTTTAAAACCATGTTGACTTCCATTTTGTTTAATAATATTATTTTTCACTGTGTAATGGAAATAATGTGGACTTTGGAATAGATAGTCCTGAATTCAAAACCTGACTTGAGTCATTTACTCAGAGGCAATTTTTCAGCTTTCTAAGTAAAAGTTCTTCCACTGTTTGTGGCAAAATCAGTGAGATGTTATCCTGATTGCTGATTTCCCTCTTCGTTCACATATTCAATAATAATATGGAATTTTGTATCTCAAACTCAGTCTTACCTATCAGACAGGTAAAACATTGGATTGTGTGGTTTAGAGATACAGTCTTGGGTGTTGCCAACTCAGATATATAAGAGGAGCTGTCCTAAAATGAATAGAATTCTTTGATTTGAAAACAGCCTAGACTAGTGGAGGTTTTTATAATTTGGAAGTGATTTGGGGACCAATAAGACATTAATACAGCTCATATCCACCTGGCTATTGCCAAAGAAGTGTGTGTGTCCAATAATGACGGGTTCCCCATATTTTAAAGAGGAGCAATGTTTTAGGAACTGAAACTTCATTATATGACAAGGGTAGGAATGCTAGAAGTCACCAGAAATGAAGCCTTAAACAGAAGACTGTGTTTTCTTAGTGGACAGGCTTCTCTCTTCACAAACACTGTACTGGAGGATAGCAAGCAATCAGCGGGAGTTGATTGGATGATGATGAGAAACAATACTTAATATTATTATTATTATTATTATTATCATTATTGAACATTTATAATGGTATCTCTTGTTATGTCTAACAGAGGAGAAGAAAACACAATGGGGTGATTGTCTTTTACTAGACCAAAAATGTTAGTTTAGACACATAGCAACAGCAGAGGTAGCCACCAAAACTGACCACAAAAGGCCCAATGATCTTCAAGATCCTTAAAGAAAACAGGACTCTCCTTATCTCTCAGAAATCATATTTTCTTCTTTCTAGAATTTCTGCCTCAGTTTTCTGGAATACTTCAGCTACTTCTAAGAAAACATATGCTGAAAATCATGAGATTTCTATCCCCTAGTTCACTGGCCTCCCCATCTTCAACTGTAAGGGACAGAGAGTTTGGGCTGCAACAATCATCAGTAGAAACTAGAAATAAAGAAATGCCAGCTCCCATTCCCACAAAGAAAGTCCAAATGTGGTAATACTAGTGGATTTCTCAAAGCTGACCAGAACACTCTTCTTTGGTCATCTCATCAGTTATGGCCTCTCCTGCAGGCTGATTCTTAGACCTAACCCTCACCCCCAAAGTAGAAAAATAGTAGAAAAAGCTGCAGAGCAAGAAAAATGATTTAAGTCCAGCTCCATCCATTTGCATGGAAAACTATTTAAACTTTCTTACCACACATGGAAGGCAAAGACAGCATCAGCCTCTCTGGAATAGCATGTGAATGACAATTTTATGTACATACCAATGGTTGCTAAAAGACCCATTAGAACACAAGCTAGACATGACATAGAAGATTCAAATTCTTTTATATGTGCGTCAAGAATAATGTTTTCCTGCCCCTTGATGTGTGTGAATATGTAGGAGAGATCAGTGGCAGCTTGGATCTACCTTATTATCTCTCTTTTTGTTTATTACTAATTCACAAAAGTCTGTTTAGTTTAACCAGTTTTCAGTATTAGGATTAAGCTAGAAATAACATTTGAATAATTTGTGCTCACTTACCAAATTGTCTCTGAAAAAATAAAAAGGAAATTACAACTTAAAATATAGATGTGAAAGTATAATTTTGGCTTAATGGACCTTAAAAAAAAGACTCATAAAAGGTCCTGTGAAAGGTACTCAAAGTACATAGTTGGTTAATTTTGTTCAAGGAAATGTCTTTAAAGGTTTTGAGAGAAAATGAAAACATAGCCAGCTTCTGTAGCTAGAAAAGTCAATGCATTTAATCTTTTATTCCCAGTGACTGACTTTATTAAAGTTACAATTCAGAGACTTACACTTAATTTTTCTCTCTAATGAGTAAAGCCAAGCTAAAGGCTAAAAGAAAAAGAAAAAAAACCTTTAGAAAGAGAAATCTAGTTTGGCTGAAGTTAAAATTCAACACAAGAGTGGTCTTTTTCCCTGCCTTGGATGAAAGTATTATTGACTGTGGTCATTCACCAATTGCATCTTGAAACTATTACAAGTCAGCCTACAGCTAGACTTTTGGCTACATGTTTTAACTTTGTGAATTTGTTCAAAGGAGCCTTTTACTCTGTTTTAGAGCATTTCAAATGAGAAATTTCTACAGATTAATTCAGGAAAAGGTTAATTGTATGTTTTTCATGACCTGTTTTTACAAGTAGCTGCAAGTCACTTCATTATTGCAAGTAAATGTTCTGTAACTTCACTGGGTACTTTGCATATCATCACTGGAGTGTCTTCTGGATACCTTACATGCTGCCCCTTAGACTTGAGCCAGCTCCTGAATTTTCTCTCTGTTTATGACCCCTGATCACTTCTGGCATAGCACTGTTTNTCAGCTATCATATCCTACACTTCAGTAAGTCCTGTTAATACCATTTCCAACATTTCTCGTGAATCTCCATTCTGTTTTTCCTCTATCCCATCAACACCTTCTTAATTAGGATTCTTGCTTTGACCCTTGCCATTTCTCCAATATATTCCCTTTGCACAACTCAAGGCACTTAAAAAAAACTATAAAAAAGATATCACATCACATCACTTTGGAACTCAAAGTTTCCCATGGCTTCTTCTCCTAAAATAAGTCCTCAAATTTCTACCTCCAGAGTCTAGGCCCTAGCCTCTTCATATAGCTTTCTTCCATGTACTCTGTTACCCTTCACTACAGTCATGCCTTAAAAACTCCAATTTTCTTTTAGTATCGTCATTATTCATCAGGTGGTTTCTTTTCTGTGGAAAGTATTTTNTCACGTTTTCTTCAAATGGTTTACTGCTTTCTCTCATGTATGTGATGGGAATGTCTTTCTAAAAATGTGTTGCTCTGATTGGTTGATAAATAAAGCTGTTTGGCCAATGGAGAGGCAGAATAAGGTTAGGCGGGACATTCGAACTAGGAGGAAGACAGCAGAGCTGGGCAGATGCCATCTGCCATCCAGAAAACAGCATGTAACGGCACACAGGTAAAGCCACGTGGAACACGTGGCGACATAGATTTATAAAATGGGTTAATTTAAGATGTAAGAGCTAGCTAGCGAGGAGCCTGCCAGGGCCATAGTTTAAAAATGATATAAGCCTCTGTGTGTTTATTTGGGTCTAAGCGCCGTGGGAGCCGTGCGGGGTCAGAGATCGTAACCGGACAAACTTTTGACTACATGTATGTTGTGTTATTTTTTAAAGGACACACTGTTAGAGGTCTAGTTAAAGCATCTGTCCCATTGTTACATTTAGGTCTTCTGTATCATCATCTCCTATTTGGTTTTGTTGTTGTTGTTATTGTTTGTTTGTTTTGAGTGTGTGTGTGTTTGTTTTCATGAATAAAAAAGAGCATCATTTTNTGTGCTTCCTTGTTCTTCTCTCCCTATCTCTAGGATGTAGAACTCATGAATATTGGTATAGTGTCTCATTAATCCTGACTATTAGACATTATAGATGTACAAAAACTTCGGAGTGAATGATTAAACAGCTAGTGCTAATAGGTAATATTAGAGCAAGATGGCTTATTGGGCATTCTTCATCTCCTGGGAATTATAGCTGGCATTCAAGTACATTATTGAATTCCTTTACAACTCAGAATTCATAACAAGGCTTTTTAAAGAACCAAGATATTTGAACATTTCTGCTTTCCTGGATAGATCACATATCCCTGCCTGTGTTTTTAATGATTTCCTATGTTCTTCTTAAACCTATCTGAGGCCAAATGTTCTACCTAATTCCAGATTTTCTCTGTATGTTGAATGACCATTTCTTATGTAAATATTCTTTAAAAATTCATTAAAGACTTTGAACAATATGGTAAACAGCTGTTTTTGTGCATGTACTTCCAAGCAGTAGCAATCATCTTTCAGCCTTACCAATAGCAATTAATTACATTATCATGTCTTCAGAGGATCAACTATCATTTATTTCATCATTTAGTTTTTAAGAGAATAATGACAATATTATTAGGAATGTGGCTTGAATCAGAATAAACATTCAATTTGGTTTCTTTCCTCAACTCTGAAGATGTTTTCTTTCTCCTAATTTCACATGACTCTGGCTCATCCATCAACATCCATTTCTTAAAGTCCTTTTCCTTTTTCCTTCTTCNTTCTCATGGCCTCATGTTACCCTGGTCCACAGTCCACATTTCTACCCATTCTATTTTCTGCTTCCTCCTTTTCACCTCTAATTTGGGCAACATTCAATGCTCTGCCATCGCTGATCATTTTTTATATGAATTCTTTGCCNTGGATGAAGCCTTCACTGAAANCATTTGAAGACCACTCCCATATCTCTTTAGCTTTATCGGCACTAGGACCCCATTGTTTGCTGTTTATGAAAGGGAGTGTCACCACCATGTTGCCCAGACTTGGCTTTAAGCTCCTGGGCTCAAGTGTTCTGCCTGTTCAACTTCACTAGTTCCTAGGNCTGTAGTGCCTGAATCAACATACCTAGATAGAATTNTATTCTTGAGNTTGTTGAGTCAAACAATGGCATATAGAGTATGCACAATCCAGTGAATGTCATTGATTCTTGGAAATGGAGACCTAGCCAGGCAGAAAGATAAAGCAAAAAACAAAGACTTTCATAATTTAGAAGGTATTTGAGAGATTTGTGAGACAACTAGCTGTCATCACATAAAAAGAACAAATTCCTTCATAAAGAAATGAGGACTGTTAAATGGCCTTCAAGTGTCCTAAAAGCCAAAGATAAACAGATCCCATCCTAGTAGTGAAGGCTGTTTCCTACAGCCTTTGTGTGAAGGCCCACTGATGTGAAGAGATTAGAATCTGGAGGCAATTAGACTCAGCTGAAGGGAAAGGATGGAGTCCACAGGAATGATACTGAACTGGAAAGAATACAAAATGTGTCCACTGGTCCTGAGTGGAGCCAACATGGAAACACATGAGTTTTAGTTCATCAAATCATTCCCTGTATTCAAATACAATTGTTTAATAATAAAATCCACATCTTTGACATTGGTTAAACT
>LZPO01008764.1:18613-32064 GCA_001675575.1 Neotoma lepida | reverse complement strand
AAGGTCAAACATGGTATGTACTCACTCATAGGTGGATACTAGATGTGAAGCATGGGATAACCAGACTGCAACCTACAGCTCCAGGGAGGAACCTAGGAGGGAGGCATGGATCACCCAGCGAGAGAGAAATGGATGAGAACTACATGGGNTGACTAGGAGTGAGGAGGAGGAAATGGCGGTCAAGGGATGGAGGTTGAGAGTGTAAACATCTATATTTATAGTTTGATAGGTTGACAAAAAGAATTATGCTCAACCCAAACAGTATTTATAGTTCCTATGTAAATGAAGGTATGTAACTGATTTTGATGAGTGATGTATTTGTTTTTTGAATCTCTTTTATCAGCAAAAATGAGTGTTTGTGTTGAAATATTATGTTTGCTTTATTTCCCTTACTAACTTTCAAGTTCCTCATCCTAAGATTCACTCAGCCTTTTCCCTTCTGTCTTAGAACCTAGCCTGAAATGCAGAGTGCTTCCAGCCACCTTATGGGGTAGAGAAAGAGGAAACTGCAATTGGGATGTATTGTGTAAGAGAAGAAAAAACAAAGAAAAGAAAAGAAAAGAAAAGAAAAGAAAAGAAAAGAAAAGAAAAGAAAAGAAAAGAAAAGAAAAGAAAAGAAAAGAGAAAAACGCTTCCACGGAGGCTCAGTACAGTCACAGTTTTATTGTGCCAGATTGAATCTTCTCACAGCCTCAATGATAGAAGTTTCTAGAAGAGACTTGCTTTCTGAGTTCATTTGTAACCTAACAGGAATCTGATTCAATACTACACTCTAAAATGGAATGATGAGATTAACTTAGTGTAATAGTCTTCTGATAATACTTAAGTTTCTACAGACTGGTCTCGACTGTCTAAAGAGAATGAACTAATCTCCTACCTCACCCTTGTAAGACTTTTCATTCTTGGAAGAGCACAGCATGGTAGCATCAGAGGTATCTAGAATTCAGAAGCATCACAGAATACACCTCGAATGGCTGGCACAGACCTGGTACAGATACTGCTACCACTAGCAGTACAGAAGAATCTGATTGGTGAAGGATACAGCTTAATGTTGTCATCAGGGCAGGCGGTAGCTTCAATATCAGACTCAAATCTGTTCCTCCAGAACTCATAGAAATTCTGAGATGCCTACGATATTTTTAAAGACATGATCTTCAAAGTGAAGCCCAGAAATTTGAACATTAACGTTACAATCTATGGTCCCACCCTAGACCCACTGGATCTGCCATCTACACTTGAAAAGGCTTTCTAGGAGTTTCTGACAGATACTCAAGTATGAACATCCCTCCTCTGCTATTTCCAACTGCCCTGGTCAAATGGGATATCTTCTAATCACTTTGTCAGAAGACTGCCATTTGCAGAGCTCTTTTTTAAAGGCTAATGCAATGAAGAGGTTCACATGGCTTCACAGCCTCAAGGGAAAAGAGCAGTGAGATGAAAATGCCTGCTACCTACAGATAAAGAGAAACTTAAAATCTTATTTCTTTTCAATAGCTTTCACATTAAATCATGTTTAAGACTCAAGTATTATGCAAGGCCATGTGATTGTAGTTTGTTTGGGCTTTGTTTTGCAGTGCTGGAGAGTGAACCCAGAGTGTGACACATCCTAGGCTAGTGTTCTACCCCCGAGCTACACTCAACCTACACTCAACTTATGTATTTCATTTAATCTCCCTTACTTCACAAAAAAGGAATTATTTCCATTTTTAATTTAAAATTTTGAAAATTTCATACCTAAGTACTGTATTTACACAATGTCCACCTTTCTCCCATGCCCCCATTCCTTCTCAAAGTCATAACCTCTTCTTTATTATTATTGCTCTGTGTGTGTGTATGTGTGGGGAGGGGTATGCTGTATGTGTGTGCAACTGAGTCCATTTGGTGTTACCTGTATCATGTACATGTGATTAACACTGACAATTTGGGATTGAATAATCTATCAGAGGGATGTTGTCTCTGGAGAAAACAGACTCCCTTTCTCTCAGCAGCCACTGGTTTTCTTCAGCTCTTCATTTAGTGGTAGAGGCTTGTGAAATTTCCCCTATCCACATTGCAAGTTGACTGGTGTTGTCATTGCTCAGGTCTTGTTTTTTTTGTTTTGTTTTTTGTTTTTTTTTTGTTTTTTTTTGTTTGTTTGTTTTTTGTTTTTCGAGACAGGGTTTCTCTGTGTAGCTTTGNGCCTTTCCTGGAACTCACTCGGTAGCCCAGGCTGGCCTCGAACTCACAAAGATCCGCCTGCCTCTGCCTCCCGAGTGCTGGGATTAAAGGCGTGCGCCACCACCGCCCAGCTCAGGTCTTGTTTAACGGATATGGTACTAAGATTCCATGGGTACAGCTTCTCTGTAATGTTCTGATGATGGCATATAATAGCAGATGACCCAGTCCTCTGGTTTTTAGAATCTTTCCACCCTCTATTCTGTGATTTTTCTCTAAGCTTTAGGTATGGAGTTAGGTATAGCTGTAACAATTAAGTCTGGAAACTCCATAATTATTTATTCTCTGTATTTTGGCCAGTTACAGATCTCTGTAATATCTACTGTCTGCTGCAAAAAGAATCTTCTTTGATGAGGTGAGAGACCTACATTCATCTGTGGGTATAGTAAGAAGCATTTCAAACACAACTAGAAATCATACTGGTTTAGGAAACTGGTTGTAGTAGGTCATCATCTCAGATCTGTGCCTTCCCAGCTATGTGTAATTGGTTAGTTCCAGTACCAGGCATGAATTCTTTCCTATTGAGTGGGCCTTAAGTTCAGCTAGACAGCTGTTGGTGACTCCTCAGATGAAAATGCCACTATTGTACCAGTGGAGATATCTTATCAAGCTGATGGTTGTTGTGACTCATAAGCTTTACATTGGAGTAGGATTGTTGGTTGCTTCCCCCCTTTAACAGCTTGCATAGCTCCTTTGAATATTATGAGACCTAGTCCTCAGGGAGGAGACTTTCAGGTCCTTCCAGCTTGATTCCTCCAATTGTTGTGTCTAATATGTATTAGTTATCTTCAGCAACAGGATCTTGGCTTCAGGTTATAAAAAGAAAACAAGGGGAAGAGGGAGTCTTGGGGAGTCTCTTGGGTACCCTGACTAATAACTTGAAGTGAGTTTCCCATGTCTAGCACTGGTGTTTTTGATAGATAGTCTATGTATCCTGAGGGTAGCATTATCATCCTGTGTAGCTTATACATTTATTTAATCTCCCTCTCTTTCTCGATTTGTATGTATGNGTACATGTGTGTATATGTATGCTCCAATGTAAAATTTTAAAAAATAAAAAGTTTGGATAATTTTGGTAACATTCTAACTTTTAAAATCTAAATATGATTTATATAATATGAAAAGGGAGTAATTATGAATCTTTTTTTCATGGTGGAAAGAAAGACAGTCTACCCAGAAACTTTATCCCACATGCTTTTGCTGTCTTGAGTTCTCTTCTAAATGATCTCAGAATTTCAGGCTGAAAGAGTTATCACAGCTTATCCCACCAAGCCATCCTTTAAAGTATAGTATTTATATTTCTGCCAATGGTAGTGCAGGCTCCCTTAGTGCCCTCATTGTGAACAATTATTTTGTGGAGACAGCACCATCTTGGACAGTCCTCATTTTTAAAACATTCTTCCTTATATTGAGATGCTGAAAAACATCTGCCTGTTAATTTGACTCCTCTCCCTTACCTCTTTGGGTTATATCAAAAGTTTCCACATTACAATCTGTTTATTTATGAATAAAAATGTTTTATTCTAATTAACTCACAAACAAAGTCATCTCGCAGTTGGTTTAAAGAAGCCACTCAAACCCTGGCCCAGCCCCAAGCACTGTATCTATCTCTCAGTGACCTTCTGTGCAGTTAGAATTAACATCCTGAAGCTAGGAGGCGTCACTTAGGGTTTTATATTTTCACTATCAATTATACTTTTTAAAATTTTCTTGCTACTTCAATATCCAAGAAGATGAATTCAATTGTCAACTATAAAAAGGAAAACAAAAGTATGATGGTGTTGGCACTAGAAAAAAAAAGCCTTTATAACTTCTTTCATTACTTGTGTGTCATTTTATCTGTACCCTGTCCTTCTTCATNCCCTAATATTACCCTCTCTATCTTCTTTCTAAATTTTGTTATATCCATATACATCTATTTACATGTAGACATGTATACATCTCTTTATGCAAGCTAGTATCCATATATGGGCAAGAATATGAATCTTTTATTTTTTTTCTTTCTGAGTTTGAGTCACCTGGCTTAATATTGTGCTTCCCAGGTACATCACATAACATTTAATAACATACATTATAACCTTTGTGTATTTATTCTCTGTTCTTCTCTAAGCCAGACACAATCAATAAAGAGGACTGAATCCTCTTCATGAAGCAGATTTTGAAGTCTCTATATCAAGTCTCTTGAATATATTGTAGTTTGTCTAACTGCCTCTTTGTGAATTCTCACTGTTCAATATACCATTTTTTAAACCTGAGTCTGTGTCCATCATCATCCTAGATTCTATTTATTCAATTGACATATCCTCTGAGCCCAAATTAGCTGTGGGGACAACTACATCACAACATTTGTTTCTAAAGATAAGACTGTCATTTAATATCTCTAGGCATTTTCTCACATTCTTCTTTGAAGCTTAGCTTCTGCTGTAAGCACTGTCAGATTTCTGTGTTTTGACCCAAGTACAGAACCTTACATTTATCCCTGTTAAATTACATTATGTTATTTCATCTCAGATTGTTCCACCCTGTCAAAATCTGTTGGTATCCTAATTCTGCCATCCAACAGTCTCTATCCTTCCCAGCTTTGACAACTGCAAAGCTGATTAGATTCTCTTCCATACTTTCATCCAAGTTGCTAATTCTAAAATGAAGATGGGTAATTCTCTTGAGAAGTCGTGTCTACCTAAGGGCATGTTCTATTGTACATTGCCTCAATGTCTCTTGCCAACTCTCAACTCCTATGATTAAATTCATATTAAAAGTTTTTCTTGCTGAACTTCTACTTTGCTTCCTAAAAAATAAAAAAAAGGAACAATGACAAAACTGGCAGAACCTGAGGTTGTCAGTAGCAATTTCTCTCCAGGTGGATAAATATCTATTAATCAGATCCTTGGTTGTAAGAAAATTCAGTTCACACTTTTCTTTCTTNCCTATAAAAAATACAAAATATATGTGCTTAATGATTTATTGAAGTGCAAACACTCAATGTCTAATCCTTTATCTACAATATAAAGTTTTGCCAAAGGTGACAGTGGGAAGACTCACTTAATATGCTTAGCTACAACATGGTATCCTTAGGCATCAATACTTCTTTTAACAACCTAAAATTCTATATTTAAAGAAGTCTATGCACTTGCTTACCTAAAGACAATTTCTCCATGTGAGATTGTAGAAAGAATCATCATACTACAACCAAAACTTTCTTATTATGAGANAATTAAACCATGCGGGTAAAAACCAACTCATTTGTACAAGAATTTGTTTTTTGTTGATAATCAACATACTTCTAAAAATCAATGAACTCATGTGAAAATCCACATTGCATGAATATTTGTGTTCAGTGAAGAACACACATTATAGTCAACCTACTGGGGTAAGAATCTAGGTTCTGTAAGAAACAAGCCCCTCCCATGAGAATCTGCTCACATATAAAGAAATACAGTTACCCAAGAATCAACAAATGTAGACAGTCATCATGGAGAATGAATTCCAAGATTAAATACATATACTATATGAAAGTTTCAAGAAATAAAAATAGTAACAATAAAACTTTGATAATGATAGGAAAGTTTCTTGTGCTAGATCTCTCTCTCTCTCTCTCTCTCTCTCTCTCTCTCTCTCTCTCTCTCTCTCTCTCTCTCTCTCTCTCTCTCTGCCACACCCCTGTGGGCCTTTATAGAAACAAAAGTGACCTCAATACTTCCTCATCCAAGCTGAAAGATAATTTTATGATTGTATCCAATACCCAATTCCTTGGCATGTTGACTTAATCAGACTAAAATGAATGGAACTTCCCACTATCAAAAAAATAAACTACAAAATTCAGAAAATCTTNTTTATTTGGGGGATTTCTCCAAAAGTTCTTTCTTCTTTAGGGTTCCTCTTCCTGATCTGTATAGCAGATATCTCTCTTACTCTTTTACTCTATCTTTCATAACAATGCTCCTCTCTAGGTTCTTGATGGGAAGCCTTCTCCTTCCTTTCAAGATCCTGACATGTCATCTTTGGCAAGATGGTTTTTTTCTATTAATTACTCTTTCACTTCAAGACCCGATCAAGAAACCCATGGTCATGAGGCTTTCTCTCCTAATAAAGGTCATTCTACAGGATAATAGGCCTCAGCTTCTTTCTCCATAAACTAACCAAACCTATATCTTGTAACAGCAAGGAGAATAGCTTTGGTTGAATTTTATAAGTCCAGAAGAGATGAATGGCAGATAATAAGCAAATCAGAATGTCAGAATGGCATATCAGTCCAAGATGTCGATCTCAAGAAAATGTAAATGAAACATAGAGTAAAATTACTCTCAGATTTTAAAATAAGCATCTGGTACTGCTTTGCTATCTTTCCATTGTTGGTAGGTAAAATAAGTGGCATGGTATATAGTTTTCTTGCTAGATTTTTCTTTTAAAATGTTTTTACTTAAAATTAATAGTGTAAACCCTGAGAGTAATAAAGTTTGTGAAACATTGAAGTGTGTGTTTAAATGTGGAGAATTTAATCATTCATTGAATTAATAAGTGGTGTTGACTCGTATCAAATTAGAAACTAATGAAAAATTTAGTGAAAGACTTTTCTCAGAAGAAAAAAATTACTGTATTTACAAAAAAATCAAAACATATTAACAGCTTAGAAAACCTAAGAGTTTAGATTTTACAGTTTTAATAAACTCAGTATCAATTAAAACACACATCTATGAGTGTTCATTTGCTCTCGAAAAGATGGTATGAAATATTTGAAAGCCTCAATAGAGACACAAAAACAGCAACATGTCACCAACCACTGTAATCTTGAGACAAAGGAAGATGTTGGCATAGCACAGCCACGTTCCAGCCAATAAGATCAGCCCACACTCTTCTCCACACTGGATCATCATTTTGCTGCCTTACAATTACATGATTTAGAAAGAACTCCTGGGAATGTTGAATACTCAAAAGCAAAGTGCAAAGCACAGTAGATATGTCTTAGACACAATGTTAACTGCTATGAAAGAAAGGTCTAATCATTTTCAGACTCAGAGCTAGCATGATCACTTTGTGATATCATGAGATGCAGGACTTTTCTATCATGTTGCTCTTTATCCTCAACACCCTATTTACATAATAGAAGACAGTTGTTGTAGTTCCTATCACCAAAGGAGCATCCTTACCTAAGATGCTTGTTTTCTGTAGCTTATATCTCATGAACGACACTAGCTATATAATCAAATTCAACAGTAAGGCAAGATTGGAAATTTAGAGTAATGGTTGAATATATAAACGTTACTGCTTTGCTATCTTTCCATTGTTGGTATTATATGTAACAGAAAAAAAAATCAAAAACACTCTCTGCATTCCCACTTGAGCAAATGATTTCACAATGAAGCAAGAGAAACAATTATCAGATTCTTAACTTTAGTTCTAGTTACATAATAAAATCTAACCACCATATACAATTACTAGAAATCCTAACAAAAACATTAGCAATGTGTATTCTAATTTTATTCTTATTATGGGGACCTATGCTTAATTTTCTTAACATGACATGTCTAATCCACATATAAATATGTATTTAGGATNCATAATCATCAAGATGCTGAACACATTAAAAGGAATCTAAGCACAGAAATACTTAAAAATTCCCTTTCCGAAACGCCCAGCCCAGAACAGTAATTCTTTTGTGAACTTTTCTAGATTATCATATATGACACAAAACCCCATGCCATGAAGAAACAGTTACAGTCCTTTGAGTTGTTAGCTGAGGGGGTCTTATGGAGATCCATAAACAACCCAGGCTGATGCTAGGATAGAAAGTCCCTCTCTGAATCAACATGAAGATTTGACTGCATTGAAGAGTGGGTTAGCAGCAAGGAGACTAGACTTCTAGACTGGCGTGTGTGTGTGTGTGTGTGTGTGTGTGTGTGTGTCTGTGTGTGTGTGTCTGTCTGTCTATCTGTCTGTCTGTCTCTGTCTCTGTCTCTATCATCTATCTATCTATCTATCTATCTATCTATCTATCTATCTATCTCTTTCTCTCTCTAGTTTTACAAGACAATGTTTCTTTGCATAGCCCTGGTTGTCCTGGAACTCTCTGTGTTGACTAAGTAGGTCTCAAACTCAGAGATCTGCCTGCCTCTGCCCTCCAAGTGCTGGGATTAAAGGCATGTGCCACGACGGCCCAACTAGAATGGCTTCTTCTACCAACTGGCTGTTAGGTAGTAGATCTTGTGATACCAAGTCCCTCAATCCCCTGAAACTTCCCCAACCCCAAACTCTATAATAAAGGACCAGATGTTAAAATTTTCTCATCATTTGGAAACTCGTATATTTTTGGAAGACAATAAAAGTACTCTGATGCTACAGCGATGTTAAAAACCACAAGCATTTCTCAAACTTACTCACAATTTCTGAATTGGTATTGTATACACACACATGCCTGGGTCCACACCTGCAACTTGAATGCCATTAATTTAGACTTTTATACTTAGATCAATATGTAAATTAGAAGATGATTCTAAAAATGATTTAGCGCCTTGTTTATTTGATAATAGTTAATACAATCGGCTTATAATTTACAGCTACACAGTGACTAAGCAGCAATAAAAACTCCTAGGAAAAGTGACACCTAAGGGAAGATTTCATGCAGGGCACTTTCCAGAGAAGTGTCACGGATAATTGGGTGAGGGTAATTAACAATAGATCATCAATGTGAAGGAGGCATTTCAAATCTTATCTTTTCCTTTTATTCATTAGAAAACACAAAACAGGAAAATTTACTAGTCAAATCATTTTTTAAAGAAAATTTATTCTTGTAAGGAAATAACAACTGATGTCCCGCGAAGTATAAATCTACAAAGGTTGATATATGATGGGATATTTTGGGTTTTTTTTCAGAATATGCATCCTCATCAGTGCTATCAATTTATTTATATTTTTATAAATATAATTATATATATTTATAAATATCCATATATTTATATTTTACAAATATCACTGCTTCGTGGCTATTAGTCACAAAGTCATCCTAACTTATGGAAGCATAATTTTTGGGGTACACATCACAACACAGGGGACCATTGTAATTGTGAGCACCTGTTGTATTTCTTAATGACTGCTGCCAAGTACATCCTTCATGTTGACACTCTTTATAACAGACCTCTCTTGTGCTAAATGATACATTCTGAAAGGAAGATGAAGTGACTAAGCGATTCAGCTCTTCTAGTCTCTGACATCTCAGATTGTCATGAACAGAGCAGATGTCAATTCAACTTTTCCCATAATTTGTTGAGAAAATACAAATTTTGCAGTATCTGGATGGGTTGTGGACATTTCCTAGAAAAACGGGGTACANATGTGAGATGCTCATACNTATGAAATAACTGCATGGTAGAAAACAAATACAAGAAAGCAATTGTGTCGTTATTGAAAGTCCCATTAAAAGACATCTACTTCTGCACCTTTTCACACTCCATTGTCTAAAAGCTTAGATCTAGATTTTAGTTTTAGTTTGCCTTTGCCAATCTATTTAGAAAAGTTTACACTACTTCTTTCATGAAAGTTTCAAATATTTGTTGAAGACCATTATCATTTGGGGCTGTCCAGTATCTCTCACATCAGAAAGATAGAAGGGGGATGGAGAAATGGCTTGGCAGCTAAAATCACTGACTGCTCTTACAGAGGACCCAAGTTCAATTCCTAGCTTCTACGTGGCTCACAACCATCTGTAACTCAAATTGCAAGCAATCACACACTTTCTTCTGGCCTCCATTCCTTGGGTACCAGGCACACATGTGGTACACAGACATACATTCAGGCAAAAAATCCATACACTTAAAATAAAATGATAATAAAAATTTGAATTGTAATAAAGAAATGTAGAAGTAATTCAGAAACCCTCTTGTGGTAGGAACCTAAAATCATACTCAAGGAACAGTGAAATAATAATAGCAATGACTACATTCCAGGCATTTCTCCAAACACTTAAAAATGATGATGTGCTTCATAAAATTCTCATAATAGTATCCACATAATTATATTTGTTACTCCCATTTAATAGATGAGAAAACTAAAGTATATTCAAAGATTCTTATAGCTCACAATAGAGAAACAGATTTTATATTCCACAAGGCTGGCTCCAAGAGACACACCCACAGGATGATATGTTTCCCAAGAAACCTGGGTAGAATGAGATGGCCTGATGTTTGGGAAAGTGCCAAAAAGATGCCAGAGATGACCATGGGTATGCAGCACTACTGGCCAGTACAGCACAATCATCAACTATAGAATGATGTATTCTTGGAACCCTGGTCTGATACCAGTGTTTACTATGTCAAGACTCCCTTAGATAAAGATTTAACCCACAAAGGGCTATTGAAAAATGTTCTTTGTGTAACTCTTGTTCACTCAACAGGTGGGAGATTTTATAATAACATTTTCCCTGTGTGATTCATATTCCACGGGAAACAGTAAAGCAAAAGATGAATTGGAGAGCATCTTTTTATTTTATTTTATTTTATTTTTTCAAAGACTTATTTTTATTTTGTTTGTGTGTTATTATTATGATCATANGCTACATGAATGGGGATGCCTGCAGAGAACAAAAGATCATATCATATCCCTTGAGCTGAAGTGGTTATTAGTTCCACAATATTGATGTTGGGAACTTAGTACCAGTCCTCTAGAAGAACAGCAAGTAGAGTTCATCTTTTAAAAAGTTCAGTTGGTCTGGGAAAGTAGCTCAGTTGGTGGAGANCTTGTAGGTGATCCTTGTAGGTGAACCTTGAGCTTCATCACCAGCACCACATAAACCTGGTATGATAATGCATGCCTATAATCACAGAACTCAGGAGGCAGAGGTAGAAAAAACAGATGTTCAGGGTTATCCTTAACCCAAGAATAGGCTTGGACACTTTCTCAAGAAAATTAAAGGAAACAGACCTTCTTATCATTACGACATCTTACTGCTTTAAGNCAGACTCCACTGTCAGATTTTTTTTTAATCTTATAACTTCTCATAGTTAAAGACTCAATTAAAGTCTCAAACTTTTCATCCTCTAGCAGCATGCTTGAGAAACAACTCTTCAGGTACTTAGACACTGGGAATTTGTCTGAATTAATATCTTTGCTATCTTGATATGTTTGCTTCAAACAGCTTAAATAAAAATGCAATATTCTACTAAAGCAAGAAGTGCTGTTTGGAAAAATGGTTGCTTGCTTGCGTGGGTAAAGGTAAGGGCAAGATGGACCTGAAGCATCTGGTTANGCTAGAAAAANAANGAAGTGTTCAAAAATGATGAGGTGGGGTATGCCACAGAGACATAGAAGACAGTTTGAAGGTCATCTCACTGCACAAATATAGTACAATTTGAAACCAAATGAGTCTTACAGTAATAACAAATAGAATTAATATATGTGGGAAGATTCTTGGAAACTTAAGTGCCAGCTGATAAATATAGAAAGAGTGCTGAAGTTGTAAAATTGTTATTTTGCAGACATCATGTCATAATTTGGCTCTGAAAAGAACAATCAATGGACACAGAATCAAAAGGAACATTTAGGGAGCTAAGAGGATGTCTCAGTGTTAGAGTTCTTTCTTGTCATACCTAAGTCCCTGGGTTTTATCTACAGTAAATACATGATGAAGAATACAAGTGTGTTTGCATCTTCTCAGAAAACATCTCTCTACAAATGCACAATTTTAAGATACAATGAATAAAACAAAAANCATCCTAACGAGGTATCCTTACCAATAAGGGTCAAAAGAACATAGTACATTTCCATATTTGAATCACTCATCACT
Source organism: Neotoma lepida (assembly GCA_001675575.1). NCBI lineage: Eukaryota > Metazoa > Chordata > Mammalia > Rodentia > Cricetidae > Neotoma > Neotoma lepida. Next base: position 20,075 of record LZPO01008764.1, on the reverse strand, counting down.
CTAAGACACAACACTTCGACTATCAGGCTATAATCTCTTCCTCAAGACCTATAACACTCTTTGGCATATACTCGAAGAATGCTCAGTTGTACCACAGGGACACATGCTCAACTATGTTCATAGCAGCATTATTCGTAATAGCCAGAACCTGGAAACAATCTAGATACCCCTCAACTGAAGAATGGATCAAGAAAATGTGGTACATATACACAATGGAGTACTACTGAGCAGAGAAAAACAATGACCATATGAAATTCACAGACAAATGGATGGAACTAGAAAATACCATCCTGAGTGAGGTAACCCAGACCCAGAAGGACAAACATGGTATGTGCTCATTCGTAAGTGGATACTANATGTAAAGCAAAGGATAACCAGACTGCAACCCACAGCTCCAGGGAGGACCCTAAAAGGGATGCATGGATCCCCCAGCGAGGGAGAAATGGATGAGATTTACATGAGCAGTCTGGAAGAGAGAGGGAAGAAATGGGGGGGGTGAGGGCTGGAGGATGAGAGAGTAGAGGAGCGGCAAGTTCGAGCTGGAACAGGGACAGAGTGGGATAGCAAGGAAGGAAATAACATGATAAATGAAGAAATCATGGGAATAGAGAGAAACAGAGTGCTAGGGAAGTTCCCGGGAATCTATAAGGATGACCCCACCTTAGANTACTGGAAATAATCGAGAGGGTGCCTGAACTGGCCTACTCTGGTGATCACATGGATAAATACTCTAACTGTCATGATAGAGCCCTCATCCAGAGACTGATGGAGGTAGATGCGGAGATCCACAGCCGGGCACCAGGCCGAGCTCCAGGAGTCCAATCGATGGGAGACAGGGGGCCTTCTATAAGCAAGGGACAACAAGATCATGATGTGAAGGTGTACAGAGATGACCAGCAAAACTAGTGGAGACACATGAACTGTGGACCCATAGCTGAGGAGCCCCCATGAGCCCTCATCCTGAGACGGATGGAAGCAGATGCAGAGATCCACAGCCGGCGCCAGGCAGAGCTCCAGGAGTCCAACTGATGAGAGAGGAGAGATTCTATGAACAAGAGACATCGAGATCATGATGGGAAAATGTATAGAGATGGCCAGCCAGGCTGGTGGAAATGCATGAACTGTGGACCAACAGCTGTGGAGTCTCCATGATACTGGACTGGGCCCTCTGGATACTCAAGACAGTTGTTTAGCTTGAACTGTTTGGGGGCCCCCAGACAGTGGGATCGGGATCCATCCCTGGTGCAGGGGCTGGCTTTTTGGAGCCCTGTGCCTATGATGGGACACTTGGCGCAGCCTTGGTGCAGGGAGGAGGGTCTTGGACCTACTTCAATTGAGTGTGCCAGGCTCCAGGGACTCTCCATGGGAGACCTTGCCTTGGAAGAGGTGGGAAGGGAATGGGGGGTGAGTTGAGAGGGAGGGCTGGCTTGGCAGGAGGATGGAGGAGAATGGGATCTGTGGT
>LZPO01008763.1:0-22643 GCA_001675575.1 Neotoma lepida | reverse complement strand
AAAAAAAAAATAGTTCCTGATGTTGCTATGACCCTCAACAATAAAATTATATTTATTGCTACTTAAAAACAAAAGAAGAACATTGATAGGACTAATATCATTTGTATTACTTGGCCAATAGAAGTAAACCAGTTGCCCTTTGAGATCATATATTATGTTTAGTTAGAATTTACAACACAATATTCCATGAGTTTTCCCGCAACCAGTATAACTATTTCAGAGAAAACAAGCCTTTGATCTGGGTTACAAATGTAGCATTTAGCTTGCATCCTATTCCATCTTTGCTTCTCCACAGCATATGACATGATGACTTCTAATACACTTTTTTCTTCTATGCTCTTATTTATTCTTTTGTTTTTTTGCAAATAAATCATTTTGTATGTTAAAAGTACAACAAAGTAAGTGCTCCTAGATGATGTCTTTGTGTCTGAATTACACTAATATTAAATCTTCCCTTTGGTGCTTCTTTGATGAAGGATTTGAGAGATCTTAGAGATCCTTAACCAAATTGGGTGAAACTACAGGACTAACTAGAGCAATAGCTTCTTTCCCTTTCCTCCCTCAGATACAGCAAGGATGCCCAAAGGGAGCTGAATATGACAACCCAGTGGAAAGGCTCTCTGTGCATAGAAACATTCTTATTGTACCAGTGAGCTGTGTTTTGGTCACTTCTCAGTTATCTCTTCCTTACCCTATTTGTAGTTATAAATGTGAGTAAATATTACATAACTAATAAGTTACATGAATTTGAAAGAGAGACAAAGGTGATTCATGAAAACTAAGTTGTAGGTGGCTCAAAAGATGATAAAAGTGAGTTACAAAAATTTTATAAAATTACTGTTAAGTTGCTTGCTGTTTGAACAAGTGAAATGGTTGCATAACTATGTAAAAAATCCCAAATTGCTTTGATTGGTTTTGAAGAGATTGTTATATTTCTCACATCAGAATATANAAATTGTAGACAATAGATTATTAATAACTTTAGATTAGAGACATGATAGAACTGCAACTGTAATTTATTACAAACTATTTTCCTTGCATGAAAAATAATAAAAATAAATAAATAAAAGAGAAAAGAGAGAGAGAGAAATTTGGGCTGGAGAGAGGGTACAGTAGTGAAGATCACTTGCTGCTCTTCTCTGAGACTTATTAGATTCCTAGCACTACATTTTGGCTTACAATGATCAATAACTGTAGTTCCAGGGGACCTTATACCCTCTTCTGCTCCCTGAGGGCACCAGTTATCCATGTGGTGCATAGACACATGTGCAAGCAAAACACTCATACATGTAAAATAAATATTTTTTTAATTAAAAGAAAACCTTTTTGTATCTTAGTATTTTTAAAAGAATGATCTGGATTTACTCAACTTATATTATTAGTGAACTGTAATTAAAGTGCCTTATTTTTGTCAACAATTAGTAATTGGATTTAGGTCTCTAATATACAGGTAATTCTCCTTTTTCTTTTTCTCTAATTTGGTAGGCATGGTCTTTCCTCAATCATTTAATTTAAGGTATATTTCAAACAAGAACTAATCTGAACCCAGAATATGACCTCCAATTACAGTCATCTCATTTTTCCAGAGGAACACTCAAGCAAAGTTGTGACACATTCCTACCTTTGAAATTTTTTAATACATGACATTGTAGGCAGAGATGCCAGGAATAGTGGTAAAGAAATGAAAACTTAGGGTTGAAAAGCACCAGATAAACAGATCAGTCAGGGCATTAATAATAGACACATGTGGGCTCAACCTTTGCCTTCTTTACTGATAAGATATTGAACATGAACATGTTGAAACATTCAGCCCTTGTTCTTAAAATCTATTTGAAAAATGAGATATTCACTGCCCATGCAAAGTTATCACAGAAAAAATAAAATAATGATGACATATTATATGATTAATAAGTTATAGCTATCATCACAATGATTCACATGTGAATATACAAGTATATGCCCAAAAGAGGATGAAGAATAAGGATGCTCCAGCATACCACAAGAACACTTGGTCAACTGTGGTCATAGCAGCTTTATTCATAATAGGGAGAAAGTGGATCCAAACTTGATGTCCCTCAAACAAAGAATGGATTTNAAAAAAAGGTGGCTCATTTACAAAATGGAGTATCATTTGGCTGTTAAAAACAATGACATCATGAAATTTGCTGACAAATGGATGGAACTAGAAAAGATCATCCTGAGTGAGGTAACCCAGACCCAGAAAGACAAACATGGTATGTACTCACTTATAAGTGGTTATTAGCTGTAAAGTAAAGGTAATCATGCTACAATCTACAGACCCAATGAAGCTAAGTAACAAGGAAGACTCAAGGGGGGCACATGACTCTCACTGTAATTGGAAAATAAAATAGACATCACCATTGGACAGGGGAAGAGATTTGGATGGGAGGGTGGGGATGGGAACAGGAGCATCAGGTGTGGAGAGGATGGAGAGAATGAGTTCTTGGAAAGACAACTGGAATCTGGGGGCATCTCTGGGATGAGATAGAAACCTAGTGCAATGGAAACTCCCAGGAATCTATGAGGATAACCCTAACTAAGACTCCTCGAAATGGGGGATATGTAGCCTGAAGTGGTCATCTCCTGTAACCAGACAAGTCTTCCAGTGGAAAGATTGGGACACTAACCCAGCCACAAAACCTTCAACCTACAATATGTCCTGCCTACAAGATGTGCTGGTGTAAAGAAGGCACAGAAATTGTGGGAGTGACCAACCAATGACTGATCCAGTTGAAGACCCATACCATAAGAGGGAGATTACCCCTGATGTCCAGTACACAGAGGCAAGATAGCCCAGAGACCTAGAATAGAACCAAACATGACTGGAAAAAAGTCAATGAAATGATTCCTAATAATATTTTGGTATAATCACAGCCCAACTTTCTAGCCCAATTGTCATCCGAGAGGCTTCATCCAGCAGCTACTGGAAATAGATGCAGAGATACATAGCCAAACATTAGGCAGAGCTTTGGGAATCCCATGGAAGAAGGAAGGAAGAGTTGTAGAAACCAGAGGGGTTAAGGACACCNCAAGATACCCCACAGAGTCAACTAACCTGGGCTCACAGGGTCTCACAAGGAGCCTGCATGGGACAGACCTAAGCCCTCTGCATATATGTTACAACTGTATAACTTGGTCTTCTTGTGGGATTCCTAATAGTAGGAGCAAGAGCTGTCTCTGACTCTGTTGCTTACTTTTGCAACCCTATTCCTCATAATGGGTTGTCTCATCCAGCCTTAATAGGAGAGGAGATGCCTAGTCTCACTGCAACTTGATATACCATGACTGATATCAATGGGAGGCCTACCCTTTTCTGAAGAGAAACAGTATAATAGGAGCAGTGGATATGGGTGAGGGAAGATTGGGGGGAGGCAGGACGGGGAAGAAAGGAGGGAGGGAAAACTGTAGTTTCCCTGTAGTAAAACTGTAGTAAAAACAAGCAAGCAAGCAAACAAACAAAAAACCAGACAGACAAACAAACAAAAAGATCAAAGACATCTTCCTTTAGTCTTCTAGAATAATTCTAATAAGCTTTGATATCTGCTTACCTATTTTAAGGAATGTATTGGTTATAATAAAACTGTCATTATGCTCTATCCTGTATTTCTCCTTAAGTTATTGCAGAAGGTTAAGACTTGAATTCAAACACTATTATAAGTTCTCCAAGAGACTAAAAGATTGATGGATTGATGGGGTTAAGTTTTTCCCTAATACAGAACTTTTCTTTATACATACTCACACACACACACACACACACACACACACACACACAAATCACATTCATCTATATACACTTTAATTAAATAAATAAGTATATTAAGTATGAAAATAAAACATACAAATCAAATTCAAACCTTAAGGATTTATCAATTTAGCTACACTCAATTTTCAGTTTTGTACTTTCTCTCTGAATATTCTTATCATTAGCCAGAATATTCAAAAATTCTTATTCAACTGGCAGAAGAAAGCTCACATGTGTCTGGCCTCCACAGATATCAACCCATTAGAAACAATTAAAATGGTGTTTTGCTGGGCCACTTATCAGTGCAGCAATTAAAGAAGAGTCAGTACACTTGCTTTTAATAAAATATTTCATTATCTTGGAATATTTCAATGCCCAAAAGGACAAAGAATCTTTGCAATGTGAGTTCAATAGATTGGAGCATATGGTAGATTTTCTTTAGTACATTTTCAAAAGAAGAAATAATGACTTGTGAGGTAGGGAAACATTGACAAAATATCACGTTCTCCCACATTAACACCAGATCTGACACATCACTCTGTATGTGAACAATTTCTACCACATTATATGTCTGAAATTAAAAAGTATAAGCTCGATGTTTTCATCCTCCTGTCGAGCTGCTATAATTACAGATCTTTCCTTGTCCTTTCCCCATACAGTCTATGTGTTCAAGGCTTGCATTGGTCCTCACTTTACTTCTTGGTGAAGTCAGGAAACACTGCTGTCCAGGTGTGAGGCTGACAGGGCAAGCAGACAGAACCTGTGACAGCCCAAGGGAGGCATTCCTGAGGCTGGACAGAAGGCAGCAGGTTTTCCTAGTTTCCTCACCTGGTGTGCATTGTTCTGCATTCCAGACAGCAGGTACTCTTGTTTAGGTTTTCCCTGGGGAGGCAGCAACCTGTAAACCGTTACCCANTCCTCTTTTTTCCTGCTTAAGTCCCATCAGTTCTAAAGACTTGAAATTCTTTTATTTTCTAGTTCTCTCTCTTCTTGTGCCATGATATTTCCGAATTCTCTGTTGATTCCACAGCTTGACACTCATGTCCACTTGTCCATGCTACCCCTCTATCTTCTACATGTTTAATGATTGCACTTTATTAGACTTTCACGTCCACAATTGGTTCTTTTACTGGACTCTAATAGCTTTAAAGAAGATTTATTTCCTTTTATATTTATGTGCCTTTATCTATGTGTTATCATCACATGTGTAGATGCTTCTGGAGGCCAGGAAAGGGTATCAGATTCCCTTGAACTGGAGCTCTAGGCAGTTGTACACTGCTATGGGTGGCCGCTGGGGACTGAACACAGGTCCTCTGAAAGAGCAGCAAGCACTCCTAATGACTGAACCATCTTTCCAGCTCTGGGTTTGGTATCTTAATGGAAGTTTTACATTTTATTTCACATATGCAAGCCTTCTGATTGAGGCTATCTATAAATGATAACACTTTAGCATACATGATTTATTGAATCAATGAAAAAATCACTGTTTTTTTAACAGTTGACACTCATGGATGAACAAATGGCTAAATAAAACCCTTGAGTAATTATTTGTAATTATGTGTTTCAATGATCAAATCCTAAGATCTTAAACTTCAGGTTTATATTTTAGAATTTTAAAAACATATTTCCTAGCATATAATTTTTATGATATTATTTTAATGATAAAAAGGCAATGGTTTCTAATAACCCACACAATAATATAAACAATAAGGACCTGTAGAGCAGGCTCAGCAGTAAGAGGTTTCCAGAAATTCTTTCACCTAATCTTTTCCATAATTCAATAGCATGACAGGAAATCTAATTATTATTGTTTATTTATTGACTAATAACTGATTCACTCCTGAGAAGGTCATGCCTAGGAGGGGTGGTATAACTGGCTGATGGTTGGTTTCTAAGTATTAAAAAAGAGTTTCAAATCCTCTCTTCAATTCAGAATCCAAATTTATAACCATGATCATCTACCTCCCTCCCTTACCCATTTTGATGCTTTTCCCAGTGTCAAGTGTTAGGCCCCACAGCTGTCTCTCAATAAGTGGTAATTGAGGAAATTAACTAATGAAACTTAAGTGAAGCTCTCTTTGGAAAATTATGAGAATAATTGAAATCCCAACAAGGATGTCTTTAAATAACAGCATTTATCTAAAAATATATGTCAAAGAAATTATGTATGCACAACTGCAGTGACTGTATGCATTCATTCATGAGATAAGGTATGTATGAAATCATTTAAAAATATATTCTCTAGTGTGACAATTTTCCCCAAGATAAACTGAAAGGACAAGTAAGGTTGAGCTAGCTTTTTGGAGCTTACAACCTAGGGTGGAACACCTTGCACAGCCTTGAGGCAAGAAGAGGGGCTTGGACCTGCCCCTACTGAATGTGCCAGGCTCTGCTGACTCCTTATGGGAGGCCTCACCTTCTTGTAGGAGGAAATGGGGGTTGTAATGGGAGGGGGAGGTGGGAGGGGCGGGATGAGGGAAGAGGAGGACCTGTGATTGGTATGTAAAATGAATAAAAACTTTCTTAATTAAAAAAAGAATAATTTTATGTGTGTATGTGTGTGAGATAGAGAGAGGGAAGGAGAGGGAACACAGGTATACTTGTGAGTAGTGCCCAGAGAGGGCATTGGAACCACCAGAGCCAGAGCTACATTTAGGAGCTGCCTGAATTGGGTGCTTGGAACCAAACTCCTATCCTCATAAAGAACACCATCACTCTTAACTGCTGAGCTTGATTATTATAAAGAAGTTTGATTATTAGTATGTGTGTGTGTGTGCCTGTATGTACATGTGAGGGCAGGTGCCCACAGAGGCCAGGGGTGTCAGATGTTCTAGAGCTGGAGTTACAGGTTGTTATGAGCTGCTTTATGTGGGTGCTGGGAACTGAATTTTGGTCCTCTGCAAAAGCTAGTATGTGCTCTTAACTGCTGAGCCATCTCACTCATTTTTAGGAAAACGATTCTGCCATTCTGCATATTTTTCCTATTGAATACATGAATATATTCATCATAGAAAAGGACAAACATGGCCAGAAGTTTGCATACAGAATGTCCATTATGTGGGTGTCAATCATAAATGTGGTGTCATGAACCCCTTGACAAAGCTGTTACATATAAGGGGACAAGTAGAGTCCAGTGAGCAGGGCCCAGACACAGAAGAAATCTTGGTCTGCTGTCCAAATTTACAATCAGCATCACATATCAGGGAAATTGAGCTCTATCTTGAATGCAGAGAGGAGACACTGGAAGGATGTTAGTGAGGAAATTACAATCAATGACAACTTGAAGAAGGATGAGTGGTTGCAGTGTTGGCGCACTGGATTTGGAAAACACTTTCAAGAGAGATCATGGAGGCTGGAGGTACATTATAACCATGTGCAAGGGGAAATCTCACATANTGTCTTTTTGCTCCTGAAGGCCATCAGAGTGCTTCACACTTTGTATCAAACCACCCTGGCAGGAAGGTAGAAGTGCTGACTCCACTAAATAGAAAACTGTGCCTACTTTCCAGTTTGACTCCATTTTAAAATGTAAGTAGTACCTAATTTGACATGTTAAATCCTTCAGACAAATCCAAAACTCTTACTGAGCATTACATTTTTAATATTTCAAATACTGTCATTCTTAGAAACATGTATTTTTTAAAAGAATCACATTTCTCTTTATCATATTAAAAGTTTGTTTCTTTTATGAGTAAATGGAAGGTTAAGTGAAATGCTTACTTAGTTTTTAAGTAAAATCTTGACAGAATCTTGGGAGTTAAAAGATGAAATAAGACCTCTGATAGAAGCTTCCTACCCCAGCAGAGGTCAGGCCAGAGCCCTAAACCCATAAGACTGCCACCAGCCTCCCAGCCCATCCTCCCAGAATAACCCCAACAGTCCCTCTTCTCCTTGTCAAGATATCCTGGCCCNCAAATCTGGTAGAAGCCTCCTATCCCACTCTCCTACCCCACCAGAGGATAGCTCAGAGTCCTGAAGCCAAAGTAAAACTGCTCCCTCACCTCACACATACCTGCCCAGCATAACCCCAACTGCCCCTCTTCTCCTCATCACCATATCTCAGCACCTCTGGTGGAAGCCTCTTACTCCTTCAGAGGTCAGACCAGCACCCTGAGATGAGCCCAGATCCCTGAAAATCAGGCAGAAGCCTCCTACCTCACCAGAAGCCAGGTCAGCATCCTAAATTCCAGAGAGCTCCTGGTGAGATCAGAAGCCACCCACTTCATCAGAAATCCAACCCCGAACTTGGGCAGCAAACCCCTGCTGAACCAGAGGCCATCCAGACCATGAGAAGTCCAGCCCCCAACTCAGGTAGAGACCTTCTATTCAACCACAGGCCACTCCTATGTTTGAGAAGAAACAGAAACCAAGGAAGAAAACACTTACCCAATAAAGACAAACCAAGAAATTAGCATCTAGACCTATAATCACTCCAAATCCAGATGCCTAAACATTAGTGTAAGAACACAATAAACAACAGCCAGGGGATTATGTCACCACCAGAGCCCAGCCATCCCACTACAGCAAGCCATGAATAGTCAACACAGCTTAAGAATAAGAAAAGGATCATAAAGCCAACTTTATGAAGATGATAGAGGTCCTTAAAGATGAAATAGATAAATCCTTTAAAGAAATCCAGAAAAACACAATTAAAAATGGGAAGAAATCAGTAAATCCATTAAAGAATGTCAAGAAAGAAAAAAAATAAAACCAAAACAAACAAAAACCCCAAACAAACAGATAAAAAATATGGATAAAACTGTTCAAGACCTGAAAATGGCAATAGAAGCAATAAAGAAGACACAAACTGAGGGAATTCTGGAAATGGAAAATCTAAGTAAACAAACAGGAACTACAAACAGAATACATGAGATGGAAGAGAGAATCTCAAACATTGAAGACATGATAGGAGAAACAGATACATCGGTAAAAGAAAATATTAAATCTAAAAAATTCCTGACACAAAACATCCAAGAAATCAGGGACACTATGAAAAGAACAAACTTAAGAATAATTGGAATAGAAGAAGGAAAAGTTTTCCTGTTAAAGGCCCAGAAAATATTTTTAACATAAAAAAAAAATAAGAAGAAAATTTTCCTAACATAAGGAAGGACATGTCCATAATGGTACAAGAGGCTTACAGAACACCAAATAGATTGGGCCAGAAAAGAAAGCCCCAACACAGCGTAATAATCAAAACACTAAACACACAGAACAAAGAAAAAATATTAAAAGCTGCCAGAGAAAAAGTCCAAGAAAAATATAAANGCAGACCTATTAGAATTATACCCCAGTTATTGTTGAGGACTCTAAAAGCCAGAAGGGCCTGGACAGATGTGCTTCAGACTCTAAGAGACCACAGTTGTCAGTCCAGAATAATATACCCAGCAAAACTTTCAATCACCATAGATGGAGTAAACAAGATATTTTATGAAAAAGTCAAATATAAACAATATCTGTCCACACATCCAGCCCTACTAAAGTTACTAGAAGGAAAACTCCAACCAAGGGGGTTAACTGCACCCACAAAAACACAGGCAATAAATAATCTCACACCAACATAACCCAAAGACAGAAACACACACACACACACACACACACACACACACACACACACACATTCACACACATACACTACCACCAACAACAGCTGCAACAAAATATTAGGAATTAACAACCATTGGTCATTGATTTCTCCAAATATTAATGGATTCAATTCCAAATATAAAGACATAGACTAAACAGAATGTATACAAAACCAAGATCCATTCTTCTTCTGCGTACAGGAAACATACCTCAANATCAAAGACAGTCATTACCTCAGAGTAAAAGTTAGAAAAATATTTTCCAAGCTAATGGACCCAAGAAGCAAGCTTTTATAGCTATCTAATATCTAACAGAGTAGACTTCAAACCAAAATTAATCAAAAGAGGTGGGGAAGGATATTTTATACCCATCAAAGGAAAAATCCACCAACATGACATTTCAGTTCTCATCTATGCTGCAAATGCAAGGTCACGGACATTTATAAATGAAACATTACTAAAGCTTAAATCACACACAGACCCTCACACATTGACAGTGGGAGACTTCAACACCTCACTCTCACCAATGGACATGTCACCCAGACATAAACTAAACAGAGAAATAATGGAATTAACAGACATTATGAACCAAATGGACATAACAGATATATACAGAACATTTCACCCAAACAGAAAAGAATATAACTTCTTCTCAACATGTCATGGAACCTTCGCCAAAACTGACCACATACTTAGTCATAGCACAAGTCTCAATAGATACAAGATAACTGATGCAAACCCCTGCATCCTANCAGACCACCATAAATTAAAGCNGGATTTTAACCGTGACAGAAATAACAGAAAGCCTAAAATCTCATAGAAACTGAACACCTCTCTACTGAAAGACTACTGGGTCAAGGCAGAAATAAAGAAATAAATTAAAGACTTCTTGGAATTCAATGAAAATGAGTGCCCAACATACCCAAACTTATGGGATACCATGAAAGCAGTGTTAAGAGGAAAGTTCATAGCACTAAGTGCCTTCATAAAGAATTTGGAGAGATCTCATACTAGCAACTTAACAGCACACCTGCAAGCTCTAGAACAAAAAGAAACAAATGCACCCAAGAGGAGTAGATGGCAGGAAATAATCAGACTGAGGGCTGAAATCAATAAAAAAGAAACAAAGAGAACAATATAAAGAATCAATGAAACAAAGAGTTGGTTCTTGGAGAAAATCAACAAGAGACAAATTCTTATCCAAACTAACTAAAAGTTAGAGTGAGACTATACAAATTAACAAAATCATAAACAAAAAGGGGAACATAATATCAGACACTTCAAAAAATCTGTACTCCACAAAATTGAAAAATCTAAAAGAAATAGACAATTTTCTTGATTGATATCACTTACCAAAGTTAAATAAACAATCTACATAGACCTATAAACTTCAAGGAAATAAAAGCACTCATTAAAAGTCTCCCAACCAAAAAAATCCCAGGAGCAGATAGTTTCAGCACAGAATTCTACTAGATTTTCAAAGAAGACCTAATACCAATATTCCTCAAATTATTTACAAAATAGAAACAGAAGCAACACTGCCAAATTCATTTTATGAGGTCACATTCACCCTGATACTCCATCACATAAAGACTCAATAAAGAAAGAGAATTACAGATCAATGTCCATCATAAACACTGATGCAAAAATACTCAGTAATATACTAGCAAACTGAATTCAAGTACACATCAAAAAGGTCATCCACCATGATCAGTAGGCTTCACCCCAGAGAGGCAGGAATCGTTCAACATAAGAAAATCTGTCAATGTATTATACCTTATAACCAGACTGAAAGAAAAGAAAACACATGCTCATCTCATTAGGTGACTAAAAAGCATTTGACAAAAATCTGACATCTCTTCATGATAAAAGTCTTAGAGAGATCAGGGATACCATGGACATACCTAAACATAATAAAGGCAATTTATATCAAGTCTATAGCCAAAAAAATTAAATGGAAAGAAACTCAAGGCAATTCCACTAAAATCAGGAACAAGACAAGGCTGTCCACTCTCTCCATATCTATTCATTACAGTACTTGAAATTCCACCTAGAGCAATAAGACAACTAAAGAAGATCAAGAGGATACAAATTAGAAATGATGAAGTTTTTTGCATGATAGGATAGTATACATAACAGACCCCCAAAATTCTATCAAGGAACTTCTAAAGCTGATAAACACCTTCAGCAAAGTAGCTGGATAAAAGATTAACTCAAAAAAAAATCAGTATCCCTCCTATATTCAAAGGAAAAATGGGCAGAGAAATAAACCAGGCAAACAACACCCTTCATAATAGCCATAAATAATATAAAATATCTTGGTGTAACTCTAACCAAGCAAGTGAAACATATATGATAAAAACTTCAAGTCTTTGAAGAAAGAAATTGAAGAAGATATCAGAAAATGGAAAGATCTCGAATGCTTTTGGATAAGTAGAACCAACATAATAAAATTGGCCATCTTTCCAAAAGCAATCTACAATTTCAGTGCAATCCCCATAAAAATCCCAATACAATTCTTTCAGAAACAAAAAAATACTCAATTTCATATTGAAAAACAAAAACTCATGATAGCTAAAACAATCTTGTAGAATAAAAGAACTTCTGGAGGTATCATCATTCCAGATTTTAAACTCTACTAGAGAGCAATAGTAATTAAAAAAAAATGATAATGGCACAAAAAGAGACAGGTGGATCAATGGAATCAAATTAAAGACACAGATGTAAATCTATACACCTACAGACACCTGATTTCTGACAAAGAAGCCAAAATTATACAATGGAATAAAGAAAATATCTTCAACAAATGACGCTGGCATAACTGGATTGCAGCATGTAGCAAAAGCAGATAGATCCATATCTATCACCATGCACAAAACTCAAGTCCAAATGGATTAAATACCTCAACATAAAACCAGATTCACTGACTCTGATAGAAGAGAAAGTGGGGAATAGCTTTCAATGTATTGGCACAGGAGACAACTTGCTGAACAGAACACCAAATAGCACAGGCACTAAGATCACCAATTAATAAATGGGACCTCATGAAACTGAAAAATTTCTATAAGGCAAAGGACACAGTAAATAGGACAAATCAGCAGCCCCCAGAATGGGAAAAGATGTAAAGTAAATCTTAAATGGTCTTATTAATTGAAAACACCACACCAGGTACTGGGGTAAATTCTGAAAGGTCAGAGAGACAGAACAAGCCACAGCCAACCTCACCTTGTCAACTCCTCAGCTGATCTTGTTTCCTCAGACTGCGGGCTTGAGTCCTCACCGGAATGAATCTCAGCTGAACTGCTGCTGTTGAAAGCCTGAAAGCTTAAGAGGCCCTCTAGCTTCTGGTTTCCACACCTTATATATCTTTCTGTTTCCTGCCACTACTTTCTGGGATTAAAGGCATGTGTCTTTCTCAAGCAAAGACATGAGATCTCAGGTGCTGGAATTAAAGGTGTGTGCCACCATGCCTGGCTGTTTCCAGTGTGGCCTTGAACTCTGGATGGATCTGGATGGATCTCTGCCTCTGGAATGCTAGGATTAAAGGCATGCGCTACCACTGCCTAACCTCTATGTTTAATCTAGTGGTTGTTCTGTTCTCTGACCCCAGATAAGTTTTATTAGGGTACACAATATTTTGGGGGACACAATATATCACTACAAAAATATCTTCACCAACCCCATTCTGTTAGAGGGCTGATTTTCAAAATATATAAAGAACTCAAGAAATAGACATCAAAACAAACAAAGAATCCAATTTAAAGTGGAGGACAGATCTAAACAGAGAACTTCCAACAAAGGAATCTCCAGTGGTCGAGAAATACTTAAAGAAATGTTCATCGTCCTTAGATATCAGGGAAATGCAAATCAAAACCATTCTGAGAGTCCATCTTACACTTGTCAGAAATGCAGTGGAACACTCTTCCACTGCAAATTTGTACAGCCACTTTGGAAATCAATATGGCAATTTCTCAAAAAATTAGGAATTGATCTAACTTAAGTCCCAGCTATACCACTCTTGGGCATATACCCAAAGGATATATGTCTTTGAAGAAAGAAATTATTTAGTTTTGAATGATCAGTGAAGTCTTCATCTTCTCTTAAATACACATGATCTTCAAATTCTTTCAGGACTCCTCTTAATTTTGCCTAACAGGAAAATGGTCAGATCTTCCTTTGTATATTTCACACACACACACACACACACACACACACACACACACACACACACTTTGTAATCTCCGATCTATGGTGTATACATAATTGAAATACTTAGAATGATAACAAAAAAGGCATGGCATTGCCCACCGACTGCTGTTCTGTTTAAGCTTTCCAAGTCTCCCTATCTCTCACATCCCTCTACTACACTGAATTCACACATTCAAGCAGATTCATCTGGCATGCCAGAAGACCCTATGCCTTTACTGGTGGATTTTACTTACATTTCTTTAAGGAACTGACATATTGCTCAGCAAGATAGCCACTTGAACACAAATCACAACTCCCCACAAAAGATAAGCCATCTAAGGTAAGTGTATCTCCTAGTTAAGTTCATCTGTCAACTTGACAGAGCCAAGAGTTATTTCTGGGGTCTCAACTAAAGCCTTGATCAGACTGGTCTGTGGCCATGACTGTGGGGCATAATTTATTGATGTGGAAGGCCCCACACCTCTGTGGGAAGCACCCTCTCCAGACAACTGGGCCTGGGCTTTATAAGTAAGCTCCCTGAGCATGAGTCTGTGTCTAACTAAGACAATGGATGCTGGTTAGTAGGGATTACAAAATGAGGCAAAATCTTCTGGGGGGTATTTCCTAAGATTTAGCATACAAAATGTGATTTGGGGGACAAGGCTGCATTTCAAGCTGGCTGCTGAACTTGGCAATGACTAAGAGTATCCCTTGTGGTACTTATCTTTAAGGTAAGGGAATTGCAAGATTCGATAGAGGTCAGGCTGAGCTGATATTACCTCACACCATGAGGGCGATCACACTCCCTGAAGAGAATCCATTGATGAAGATGTAGCTTAGGAGGCAGTGGGGAAGACAGGATACTGTAAATATGAGGACTGTGGGATGGCCATCAAGGACAGAAGGTAATAAGAGTGAAGTAGGGCCAGCCTAATCCTTTGAGACAAGGTTTGTGTGCTGCAGATTGTAGAGCCAGAGAAGCAGACTGCTCAAGCCCTTTGGAGCCCAGAAGAACGTGAGTCAGTCCTAGATGTCAGACATTGACCTAAACCAGTGGTTCTCAACCTGTGGGTCATGACCACTTTGGGGTTCAAACAACATTTTCACAGGGGTTGCCTAAGACTACTAGAAAACATAGACAGTTACATTATGATTTATAATTAGCAAAATTACAGTTAGGATGTAGTGAAAAATATAAATTTATGTTAGGGGGTCACCACAACATGAGGAACTATATTGAAGGGCTGCAGCATTAGGAAGGTTGAGAAACACTGATCTAGAGCACATGTATTTGCACTGCTAGATATAAGGCTTGCTTTGATCTGATTATAATTATGCTCTTGGAATAAGAAAATATTTAACTAGTGTTTGATTTTATAGGAGCTCACAGTTAAGAGACTTTGGATATTTTAAAGACATATTAAACATTTAAAGCAGTAGAAATTTTAAAGATGGTATATGTTTAAAGTTGTAGTTCGCATTATAATTTTGACATGATATCTAAAGACAAATATCAAAAGAAAGGGTATAGTTTAAATTGGGGTGTTTGTATATCAATTTGACAAGAGGTGAATCTCCTAATTTGCTTCATCCTTCATCTTGACACAGTTCAGACTACTTTGATAGTTTCCTCTGGGATTCCTGGGTTGAGAATTCTATTTAGATCTGCACCCCATTTTTTAAATTGGATTATTTAGTCTGTTAATGTCTAGTTTCTTGAGTTCTTTATATATTTTGGATATTATCCCTCTGTCAGATGTAAGGTTGGTGAAAATCTATCCCCATTCTGTAGGCTGCTATTTTGTCCTATTGACTGTGTCCTTTGCCTTACAGAAGCTTTTTAGTTTCATGAGGTCCCATTTATTAATCAGTAATATTAGTGCTTGTGTCATTGGTGTTCTATTCAGGAAGTTATCCCTTTGCCAATTTTTTTCAGGGCTATTCCCTACTTTCTCATCTATCAGATCCAGTGTTTCTGGTTTTATGTTGAAGTCTTTGATCCATTTGGACTTGAGTGTTGTGCATGGTGATAGATATGGACATATTTGCATTCTTCTACATGCTGACATCCAGTTATACCAGCATCATTTGTTGAAGATGCTTTCTTTTTTACATTATACATTTCTGGCTTCTTTATAAAAAATCAGGTGTACACAGGTGTGTGGATTAATGTTTGGGTCTTCAATTCCATTGATCAACATGTCTGCTTTTATGCCAATATCATGCTTATTTTTATTACTGTTTGTCTTAGTAGAGCTTCAAACAGGGATGTTGATACCTCCAGANATTATTTAACTGTATAAGATTGTTTTAACTATCCTGTTTTCTTTTTCCATACAAGTTAAGTGTTATTCTTTCAAGGTCGATAAAATATTGTGTTGGAATTTTGATAGGGATTGCATTGAATCTCTAGATTGTTTTTCATAAGAATGCCATTTTTATTATGTTGACCCTACTGATCCATGAGCAAGGGAAATCTTTACATCTGATATCTTCTTCATTTTCCTTCTTCAAAGATTGGAAGATTTTATTTTACAAGTCTTTCAATTTCTTGGTTAGAATTACCCCAAGATATTTTATAATTTTTGGCTATTGTGAGGGGTGTTGTTTTCTCAATTTCTTTCTCAGCACCTTTGTCATATTTATATATCCAGCCACTTCGCTGAATGTGTTTAGAACTGATGTTTTTCAATAGTTTCTTTTCTGCTCATTTATGCACACCAAATTTGGAAATGGATAGGATTTCATCTGGTGTTATGGAATAATCCTCTTGTACACTGTAAAGATTTGTCACTCGAATTGGTTCAATAAAATGATGATTGGCCAGGAGCCAGACAGGAAGTATAGGCAGGGAAAGTAAACTAAAGGAAAAGGGCTGAATCAGGAGTCACCAGCCAGATGCATAGAGAGCAAGAGATAAACATGTCATGCTAATAAAGGTACTGCCATGTGGCAGAGCATAAATAGGAAATATTGGTTAACTTTAAAAGTAAGAGCTATGAAGAAAAAATGAAAAAAAAACTTTAAATAAACAAGTAAACCTTTAAAAAAGTAAAAGCTGGTTAGTAATAAACCTGAACAATTGCCNGAGCATTTATAAATAATATTAAGCTTATGAGTTGTTATTCGGGAACTGGTGGGCAGGAGAGAACTGTCCATATATAATCTGGTCCACATGGACAGAGCAAATTGTTTTCTTGACTACATAGGTTCATTATGTATCAGATTATAGCTCCTTTCCAAGTGCATATTAGCAATTGTGATACATGTAGTATCCTTTATTTAAGCTATCCCGAATACTTTTTAACAAGCTTTCACCTTCATAGCACTACACTAATAGAAATGCATAATGCATTTTCAATCAGCTGAATGATTTTACTACCCAGTCTGCATATTAAAAGTTATATCCAAGCAAAAATACATATGTACATATTTTATAAGTACATATACAGCTTATAAAAATGCTCATACTGAGTTAGGGAGATGGCTTATTGGGTAAGAGTATTTGCTATGCAAGCATGGGCACTTGAGCACAAATCCTCAAAATCCTTGTAAAATAGTTGGCATGGTTACATGCACCTATAACCCTAGGACTGGTAAAAAGAACAGACAAGAGGGTCAGTGGGGATTGCTGATGGTCAGGCCAACTCCTGGCTCATTGAGAGATCCAATGCCAAGGCAATAAGTCAGAAAGTAATAGAGCAAGACTCCCAATATCCTCTTCTGGCCTCTGTGTAGACACTGACATGTGCATTCACACAGGTACATGCACAAGCAACACACACATACATACATATATACACACATACATACACAAACAAAATATTCATACAGATTAATATCAAAAATTAAAAAGTACTTATGAGAAAAAAATGTAAGTGATATTAATGACAAATGCCTACCTGTATGTACTTGTGAATATACCAAGAAGCTTGTTTTCCATCATTCACAGATTCCACTGTGGTGTTAGCCATACCCACAACATCACCACCTGCAAATACCCATGGCTCACTGGTTTGCATGGTTTCTGGATCTACTTCAGGGAGACCCCATCTGTTAAACTTGATGGGACTCAAAGCTTCTCTCACTGAAAAAAGGGAAAGACAATAGGCAATGACAGATCAGTGAATCATATAACAGTTTAAAAAATATTCAATAATTATTGTTCTATGGATGTAAGCAACTGTTTTTAATAAACCAGAAAAATAAATTAGTGAATTACCAGAGTCAACACATTCAAGTTCACTAAAAATATACCTCACATGTAGAAACTAAAAAGAATTGGCAATACTTAATATCTAGTTTACTCTCGAAAAAAGAGTTGAATCTATGAAGAAAGTACAGACTTTTAAATACATATAAATGAATTTTATAAAGTGTACTTATCCATAAATCTGTTACTATTCACATGATCCCATTAGTGTCCCTGGGTGCTACAGATGAAAGTTATATAGTTGATTCATGGGTTGTGATCAAAATCATGTCTCTTCTTTTCAGAACAAGACACTTTATAAAGCAAAATGGAAAGACCTGCTGTGTTTTCACTAAATTATTTACCCTTATTGTTAAACAATTTGATTTAGGTATATGGTCACATTGAACTCAAAATAACTGCTCTTTTGTATCATATATATATATATAACATATATATAAATATATATGTATGTGTGTGGGAAATAATAATTATAGGAGAATATGTCATTAATTTGAGAGGGTAACATGGGATAAAGTTGCAAAGCTAAGAGGGAGGAGTAGAAATGATATAAATACATTATTATGTACAAAAATCTCAAAAAATAAATTTAAATTTAAAAATGAGCCTTGTTGTATATTTGCTGCATTCTAAATAAAGTAGAAACAGACGGCTATTCTTGGGCTAGTACTGTTGTTCTTTTCCTACGAGCCTGTAGCCTTGGAAGAACAGAAGTATGTCTATGTGGCTTGCTTCTGTACTACCATGTGTCAGATAGTGCTTGCACGTTAGAAAACGTGGGGACGGATTGATGTGTGTGTGAATCAAAGTGTCCATGAGTTAAAGCTATCACACTCAGGTTTCTATTTTAAAATCTTCTGCTAGTTGTACTTCTTATGCTAGCTCACCTTTCATCAAGAGTAAAATTAAATATTCATGTAATTATTTTCAATGCAGAATGGCATTTTGAGATTTTTCTAATGTCTTTAAAGGTCACATGAAAGGAGACCTTTCTCATTGTTCCCCATTGCATAACAGATCATCACTACCATCTGTTGACAGTTACTTGAGTTGCAAGAACATCAATAGTGAATGTGGCTCATTTCTTCAATGTGGTTAAATGTGCCATTATCAAATGGCACATATAATATGTTTTAGAAATATAGACCAATAATTGTAAATAATTACATGTAAGAAGTGATATTATTTGTCTAAAACTTTGATACACTCTGACCCAAATAGAGATATCAAATGAAGAGAGTTTTAAAATGGGAAACAATTCAAGATTGTTTCACTAAAAATACACATCTCATTTGTATATTTAATTTTATTTTTGACAGAAATAGCCTTGGAAATAACTACTAGTTTCATTTTAAGAATGAAAAAAAGAAAGATTATGTATTAGTTATTTTTCCCTACATCTATTAAAGACATACATTGTGAAGCTGTTGAAGTTTAAATTAAGGATCCTCACTCAGACCTTTTGAGGTCTTCTGCCTAGCATGAAATGCGTAAATTTTTTTTTTCTTTTCTTAAAATATTCTGAAGAACTGGAGGTGAACACAGAACTTGGTGCGTGCTAGGTAAACTCTCTACCATTGAGCTACATCTGAAGCCCATTAAATGTTTGTATTCTTAAGGGGGATCCCTAGGGCCTCACAAATTTGTATCTGCGTGAACCAAAGAATTATATGCACATTTGTGAGTGCATATCCCAATATATTCATACATGCATTCTTTTCAAAATAAGCTCTTCAGTATGTGATTCACTTAGCTTTTGAAATCTTAGATCTGAATATCAACTACTGTAGTCATTAATCACTTGAGACATCAATCTAAACTATTTTTTAATTAAACAATTTGTTGATTTTATATCTCATACTAGATACATTCATTTTTAATACTAAAAATGATCTTTGATCTCTTTAAGAAAGTACTTATGGAATTGCCTTCTGCCCTTTTGTGGGGCATTCAACTTTAGCATGTTCCTAATTCCCCTCTTGAAATGTTAAGTGGATGAAAAGTCACTTTGTAGGCTTTGATATTATGAAATATAAACTGAAACAGTGACAATATGCATAAGTTTGAATATGTATTCCTGGGATTGTCAGTATCTACAAGACAACCACTGAAAATGTAGAAGATGAACTAAATATGAGTATAAACTGTGCTACAGTAGATTCTAGATGTTTTCTTTCAGCAGTGCCAACCAGCTACTCCCAGAATGATGGCCTCAATCTCAAACCACAAGCATTTCCCTGCAGGTACAGTAGACTCTACTCAAGCACATAAAATATTTAAATAGTATTTATATGTTCATTGAATCTATATATGGATCAAAAAACACCTTTTCAATCCCATGTAAGTGCATGTCAAAGTATGTTTTTTTATGTACCTATGCTCATGTGTATGAATGCCAGAGGTTGATGTGAGTATCTCACCTTGACCCCATTCCATTTTTATTTGTTAACACAGGGTCTTTCACCAAACCTGAGGTTCATTAATTTGACTACACTGGCTGGCTAATGACCATTAGGGATCTTCCTGTCTCCATGCTACCAGCACTACAATTTTAGACAGATACCACTGTCCCCAACTCTTTGCTGTATTGAAACACTCAGGTCTGCAGGCTTGGGTGACAGACATTTTCCTGAGCAAGCCATCTCCTCAACCCAGTCTTTCCTAACTTCAGTGATTTTCAAAGTAGAGCCATTGTTCCTACTATTTCACTTTTTAAAAAAAGATCTTTAAGTATTATTGTATCTAGATTCCAAATTAAGAATTCAATACAGAAAATCTCTGCATTTTCCTCCTAATTTATCAGTGAGGGGTCCATTTTTCCAGCTGCCTGTGACAAGGGGACCTCTGTTATCTGCATCATTGGAACCATCCTTCAGTGGACCACTGAGAACTCTTACTCCTCCGCTGATACATTCAACTTGGAATTCAGTGTAAACAAACCTCAGAAGCAGATCATACTGCCCTGATGCAGCTTGGAAGGAATGAAGGCCCTAGCGGATGAAAAATGTATGTTTACATTTGCAAACCAAATAACTGCTTGCCATTCTTGTGAAGTGTTAAATGAATATTAATAAAGGCTTGTATGTTTTCCTTTCTTTGTTGAAGAGGGTAGGCATTTTTTGTTATGATCATTTACAGTTTTCACACAGATTTCCAAGGGATTGTATGTTGATGGAGACAGGCATATGTCCCAGGAGCTCTATAGTTGAATAAAATAAGAACTCGAAAAAGAGCCCTTAAACATGCTTATTCAGAGTCCAGATTATTCTGCAAATGAGAGAGAAATATGCTAAATGATATGGTGCCTGGAATTTTATGCAGTCTTTAAAAGAATGGAAACATCCTTAATTCATACCAAACATTCAAGATTTATGTTAATTTTCTGCTTTAATTACTACCGTGTTAAAAAGAGCTTATTTAAAAAACAAAGACACTCCATGGTAGCTTTATAACAAGAAATGGTTTGGAAATAGGAACTTTTAGTCAATTTAATGTTATGCACAAAATGACTTTCTTTTATATATAGACTTAATTGTATTGTGACATACAAATTCTTCAATAAGCCACAGCTTAAAATTGCAGAAACCATCCCTTAGGGACACATCAGCAGCAGATGCAGATTGCCAAGGTCAATTAAACTGACATAGCTGTGCTGTCATATATGTAGAAGAGAAATCCATAAGCATATGACAAGTGTGTTTCTTAGTATTTATAAAAAGATGTGGAGAGCATTATAGTTTAGTACATAAATATAAATTAATTCGCCATAAACAAGAGAACAACAGTGCAGAAATCATAATAGAACAGATTATTAGTATTCTTTGAAGAGTTTGTCATTATAAAGGAATGGAAGGAAAGAAATCCTTCAACATTTATAATGAAATATTATCCTGATAACATAGATGAATCCATCCCAATGAGTGTTGTTTAATT
Source organism: Neotoma lepida (assembly GCA_001675575.1). Lineage (NCBI taxonomy): Eukaryota > Metazoa > Chordata > Mammalia > Rodentia > Cricetidae > Neotoma > Neotoma lepida. The sequence goes on along the minus strand of LZPO01008763.1, from coordinate 961 downwards.
TGATATCAGTGATGACCCAGTTGGATCAAAGCATGATAAGAGAAGAAAACAAGCAAGGGCAGGCATCTCAGCAATTCAGAGAAGAAAGCAAAGTCTGAGAAGATCAAACGATTTGAAGTACAGAGCCAGGATCTGAGAATTCTGTTTAAAAGAAGGACAACTGGGAGAAAGGAAGGGATGGAAACAGAAAACACTTCAGCTGAGGGCACCATGTTGGGACGCAGCCTCTCTGTCCACATATATACCGCTAAGCATACATTCAGGATGTATTTCCCAAAGCCAATGGGGACTGAAGTGAGAAGCTGCCATTTCCCCTCACCTACCCTAAGAAAACCCCCTTGACTCTGCATCTTCCTGCTTCTCAAGCCTTTTCTCGTGTTATTTCTTACTCTGTCTCCCGTACAGTATTTATTCTTTTCTCTTTTCCTCATCTACTTTGAAACCTTGGATTCTGACATATTCCTCTCTTCTCATAGCCATATCTGCATGCATCTCTCTTTATCCACTTTGTCCGAGTAATCCACGCGGCTCCTTTTTCTGACCACTCAGTGATGCCATCAGTTTGTCCATCCAGTGAAACTATGGCCTGTTTGGGTGCCGCACCCTGTGGCCCTGTCCTCCTTTCCCACCTTCCTTTAGCAACCAGCAGTTAAACTGCATGAAGTTTTTGTCCCTTTTCTTCTTAGATGTGTGGAAAACTCTTCTGTCTACACTCTCTCCATTTTGAAGTTCTTGGATTGTAGGTATTTTCCATCTCTAAGCATTCCTCTTCTCAGATCTCTAATATCCAGTCCTCTGAAGACTCTCTATTAGAAATTATAGTTGTCGGGCGGTGGTGGCGCACGCCTTTAATCCACGCACTCGGGAGGCAGAGGCAGGCGGATCTCTGTGAGTTCGAGGCCAGCCTGGGCTACCAAGTGAGTTCCAGGAAGGGTGCCGCCAAAGCTACACACAGAGAAAC